>VDFB02085984.1:0-22728 GCA_007258455.2 Sequoia sempervirens
ATCAGCCCTCTTTCATAATTACATCAAAACAGCTGAGACAGACTTGCGTCATGTTAAGCCGGTGTTCGATCTATACCCCTTGGAGAGAGCAGGCAACATTTCAATCAAGAACCTGGGTCATTCTGGACTCCTCGCAGCAGCGTCTATTCCTATATCAGTTCCAGAATGTTGTTCATAGTTGCAGCCCAGTTGGTGGAAGGATAGGTCATGTTTCAATGATGTCAGCAAAGTTCAATAAAGCGGCCAATGAGATTGAAGATTTCCAGAGATCTATTGCAGATGCCGAAGATATTCTTGAAAAGCGGTGTTTTGCTGTTGATGGTATAGATGCACCGAACCGGGACACAATCTCAAACTTCCTAGCGGATGTGATCGAGTTTTAAAGCAGCTTTCTTCTAGAAGCTTTCTTTTCCGCTTTCTTTCTATTCTTGGAATAATCCTTATCCATTCTTTGAGGATAGAAAGAAGATAAGATGTAATAGTTGGCGTTTCTCGCTTTTTCTGCTTTTTAGGGTTTCTTCTTTCTAGATTTAGTAATAAAGCTTGCTTGCTGAGCAAGCCCTAGATTGTGAAAGCAAGGAGATTTTAGGGTTCCCTACTCCTCTGCTTCTCTATAAATAAGAGCCTTTGCTCGTTTAGTTTCTTTAACGGTTATTGTCATAGCAAATTGCGAGCCTGAATTGCAGCAAATTGTTATTCAGTTTCAGTTCACTTAGTTAAAACCGTGCTAGTGAGAACAAAACGCTGAGCCTATTGTGCCTTCTATTTGTTGCTCAAGTATTGTTCATTTGTATTGTGATAAGCAAATTGTTGAGCCTCTTTAGCCAACAAGGAGTTAGTAAGATTGCTGTTTTCTATTGTGTTAAGAATAAGTTTGCAAGCCTCCTTAGCTGCAATTTCTTGTTCAAGGCATGTTAGAAGGGAGTTTTTGTTTCAGAGATTTGAGTAATGAAATCATGAGCCTCTTTTGCCTTGGTCTAAAATCTCAGATTTCCGTTATCTATGTTATGCTTTTATGATCTTTATTTCAGCTTACAGTGAAGTGTGTAGTTGTTTGTTGGGAGAGAGATTGTTAAAGTATTTTTGTCAGAAAATCTGCCTTGTTAATTTCTAACTTCTCTTGCTCTGCTATTACTTGAGAGGTTAGGAACGTCTTTAGTTTAAGTTAGTCGTAGTTGAACTTCTTATCAGAAAATCTCAGCTACGGCGTTTGTGTTTAAAAAACCTTGTGCTCTAAGCTGATCCAAAAAGATAGGCAACTTAGTTTTAGTTTACTTTCTTTCAAACACCATCAGCAAGAGGGAGCTTCCCCTCCTAATTTGAAGAGCAGTTTATCTGTACATAGCTGTCCGTTTTCAAATCCGCATTCCAGAGGTGCGAATTTAAACGCCAAAAATAGAGAACCCTTTAATAAACAAGAAGAAGAAGAATACCACCGATTTTCTCTTGTGGTTAATCATGAGATCTCATTGCCTATGTTCACACGTGCGCAACACTTCAAGGCACAAAAATAAGAAGAGGAAAAGCGGAATACAAATGAAAAGGGAAAGGATGTGCCTTCCACTTCCAATCCCAAATCTTCACAAGAGAACACCGTGTCGGTTGCTCAAGAATCCTCTTCAGTAAACTTCGACATTGTGTCTTCCATGATGAAGACGAAGTTACAAATCTCACAACTAGAGTATCTACAGGATCATCCAGAGCAATTGGAAAGAATCCTCAAGGTGGTAAAGAAGAAGGCTGCAATCTAGCGTATATTGCTAGAGTCATCCGTACCAACAAAAGAAAAGCCAAAACCATTCTATATATCTTTGTATATAGGAGGTTTTAAACTCAGTAATTGTATCATAGATAGTGGAGCTTCAGACAATGTTATGCCCCTTCAGATCATGAACGCGTTGGGACTTTCGTGCACCAAAACTAAGGAAAAGTGTTACTCACTTGAGTCAAAGCCGGTGCCATTGGTCGGCCAATTGAAGGATGCACAAGTTAGGCTAGCATCTTGTCTTGAGAAGAAAATAATGATGACTATCTTGGTAGCTAACATTCCTACCAGTTATGGAATGTTACTTAGTAGGAGCTTCTGCAAAGACCTCGGAGGCGAGATTCTATTGGATTGGTCATTTGCGACAATTCCATTGAAGAAGGGCACTTTCAAGCTGGAACCTGAGGCAAAGTCAAGGTTTATGGTGGTGAAGTCCCAGGACCCCAAAGCGCAAGTTTTGTATCAAGACACGGGTTCGGGCACATATGCTATGGTGTCCGAAGTAACTAAAGATTGTCAGGATTGTGCACTTTCCATGGAATTGTCAAATGAAGAATCAAAAATGTGGACGATGCAGTTTGACGGTAGTTGCTCAACATCAAGCTCAGGAGTGGGAGTAGTGATTATTTCTCCCGAAGGTCATCTATATCCATTCGCATATAGGTTACAATTTGAATGCACCAATAACATTGCTAAATATGAGGCACTCTTATTAGGTCTCAAGAATGCGAAGGATATGGGGATCAAACTGCTTAAAGTTGAAGGAGATGTAGAGCTGATTGTTAAACAAGTCAGGGAGTAGTTTCAAGTTAGAAAGAACCGCCTTCAATTCTACAGGCAGAGGGTGTGGAATGCTATCGATTGGTTCGATGCATTTAACATCAAATACATTCCAAGAACAGACAATAGCAAAGCTAATACTCTTGCGGTGTCAGCCGCTCTTTTTATGCCACATTCTAACTTTTGTCAGAATTATTTTGCTATTGCGTTGATCTACAGGCCAGCCGTACCAGATAATTCAAACAACTGGCAAGTCTTTGATGACGATGATGACATTGAAGAATTTCTCATCATGGGAGACAACTATAAAGAATTGTTCTTTGAAGGAAGTTCTACTCATTTCAAATAGTCAATTACAGAAGACTCTGAAGCTACAAAATCCAGAATCATACAACTGAAAGGAAATCAAATTCCCAAGGGTTTTGTGTCTTTAGAAGATATTTTTGATAGACATGACCGATACATCCAAGATCAGAAGATGTCAGGTGTTAATACTTCTGCAGAGCATTACCAAGTAAACATCGGCACTGAGGACAAGCCTCGGCTTGTTAATCTAGGCAAGTGTTGTACTCCAGAAGAAGCTGAGAAGTTTACCGCCTTGTTCAAACAATACAAGGATGTATTTGCCTAGTCTTATGAAGACTTGAAGGTCTTCACACCCGTAGAATTGTCACATACAATTCCTTAGAAGTTTGATGTCAAGCCTTCCAGGCAAAAGCAGAGACATTATAATCCGCGAATCCAAGATACTATCTACGCGGAGATTCAGAAGATGGTGGACTCGAAGATAATATTTCCAATTCATTACTCCACCTGGGTGTCTAACATAGTTCCTGTGCGCAAAAAGAACGGTGAAATCAGAATTTGCGGGGATTTCAGGAATTTGAATTAGTCATCCTTAAAGGACAATTACCCATTACCAATCATGGAGCATACCTGGTAGATAGTCATTGGATCAGAGATGCTATCACTTCTTGATGGTTTTTCTGGTTACAATTAGATTGCAGTGGCAGAGGAGGATCAGATCAAGATAGCTTTCACCATGTCATGGGGAACGTTTCCTTGTGAGAGGATGCCTTTCGGCCTTATCAACGCCGATGCTACTTTTCAGAGGGCCATGGATTTGGCTTTTGGGGATCTCAAGAATAAGATCATAGTCGTCTATCTTGATGACTTAACCGTTTTCATAGATAAACGAAAAGACCACTTTTCACGCCTGGTAAAAGTGTTCGAAAGATGTAGGTGTCACAAGATTTCATTGAATCCCAAGAAGACCATCTTTGCGGTGACGGAGGGCAAGTTACTTGGCCACATCATTTCCAAAGTGGGGACTAGAATTGACCCAAACCGGGTGGATTCAATCAGAAACCTGTCTCTTCCAACAAACAAAATGCAAGTGCACTCCTTTTTCGGTAAAGTCAACTTTATCCGAAGGTTTGTACCTGATTTCTTAGAGCTGACAAAGAAGATCTCAGCAATGATGAAAAAGACGTCCACTTTTATATGGACAGAAGAAGGCAAACATGCCTTTATTAAAATCAAAGAAGCTATTTGTCATGTCCCCCGAAATTGTAACACTAAGCTATAAAGTGTCTGAAGATAAATATCCAAATCCCAACATGAGTAATTATGATATAATTATAATTATCATTGATAATATTATAATTATAATCTAACCATTACCCAAATCATGATCACCATGGATTAACCATAATAAATCTGAGTATTATCAATACCATTAAGTATACAATACACAAAATAAAATATACAAAATATAATATTCAAAATATAATACACAAATTATAAATGAGATAAATTACAAATATAATAATACAAATCATAATTTAAATAAATAAAACACCAAATAAATAAATAGAATAAATAAACAATGTAAATATTTATAATCATATAATACTATAAATATTAAAATATAAACATATAAATATAACTAATATAAACAATAATAAATAATAAATATATTCAATTTATAAGGCATATTGAAAAGAAATATAATTATAATGATAATTAAAAGCCCTACCAAAGGCAGCGATCAAAACAGCAACTCTAGACTTTTAAAAGAAAGGCTGACCATACTCTCTTAATCGCCCAAGTCAAAGAGTCTATTTAAATGCAGCGATTATTTTTTTAACTAATGACAGGAAGGCAACGATTGAGTAAAAGGTGATTAAAATGAAAGGATGCCTCCCTTCATGTGATCGATCATTTCAAGAGGGTATAAATTGAAATAAGGAATACGTGTAGAGAGGGAAGAGAGGAATGGCATTAAAAGAAAAAACTAAAAATGGTCTGTACTCAGAAAGGCAACCAAAAAGTATATAATCAGAATTAAACATAGATATATATTAACAGGAAATAAGGGACAGGAGATATCAGTGAATGGGAAATCAATTGGAAATCTGAGTAGGAAGCAGCAGATTGGAAGAAAGAAATATTTGTGGATATAAACAGCAGGTACATTAGTAGGTTATAATCATGGAAGAGAGAAAGGAGTATCTGCAGTCCCATCCAGACAGAAAGGTGAGTAATTTCTATTATAAATTAGATAATTACAATTTATGTTGAAAACTAATCAAGAGTAAGTAAATGATACTAAATGAATGAATTAAGAATGTAGTAAAGGTTGGTGTTTGTCATATACTATTTAAAATATATATGATAAATATAAATATATTAAATATAGTATGTTTCCTGTATATATAATTCATATGTTGATTGATAATTATACATTTAGATATATATATGATATTGAGACTCATAAATACCTCATAGGTGGTGGACACATACAATATATACGTGTAATATATATATATAGTTTACGATTATCCAATAATGATGCTTGCAGCAATTATTGGGCCTTATACGTAATAGTGACTCTATTCATTCACTATGATGATAAGTGGCATAATAGAATTTCATCTATGTGATCTTGAAAGTTGTTAATGTCTACTCTAATGCATTTTTGAAATAAATGATTTAGAATCATTCCTAGTGAGTGATAAGGAGGGAATGAATAAACCTTTGACAAGAACGGAATATTTATATCATCTTCGATCTTATGAGAAGTTATTATTGGAATTCATTGATCTCTAACGTTTCTAATGTCTCTTTGAGAAAACACTTCGAATGCAAGATTCGGGTTTAAGTGATTCCGTGTAGCAGGGGTCATTACACTATTGCTAATGCACCAGTGTTCGTTCGACCTGACTTTCGGAAGGATTTTATCCTCTATTGTTATGCGTCGGAACACATGTTGTCTGCAATATTGACTCAGAAGCTTAGTGAAGGAGAATCTCCAATTGCTTTCATGAGCACCAGTTTCAAGGATAGTGAATCGCGCTATTCTTAGATTGAGAAGAATGCATATGCTATCGTCAGAGCTGTCAAGAGTTTCAGGTTCTATCTTTTGAATTCACATGCAACGATGTTTGTCCCCGATCCAGTAGTTAAAAGTGTGCTGACTCAACAAGAGATGGGCACGAAAAGAGGAAACTGGATTGCAAAAGTTCAAGAGTATGATCTAGAAATCAAACCGACCAAGCTCGTCTGCGGGCAAGGTCTTTGTCGATATTTGGCAGAAGATGGAGATCACAAGCAAGAGCAATGGTGGAATTGAAACTGAACAAGAAATTGAAGAGGACCTTCCTTTGGTCCTACTTGTTGATTCTGCGGAGGAATGGTACACACCTTTGTGGTATTATTCAACTTATGGAGAATGTCCATGTCAGATGGACAAACATTAGAAAAGAACATTGAAGATGAAAGCACAAAATTTCGTGCTTTTTAATAACCTTCTATACAAGTGTGGCCTTGACGGAGATTTTCTATTATGCGCCGGGAGGAACCAGCAACAAAGGTTGTTGGAAGCTTTTCCCAATCAAGCATGCAGAGGACATTTTTCATCAAGGGTCACTGCATGCAAAATCCTGTGAGCACAATTTTATTGGTCAACTATGTTTCGCGACACATATGAATGGGGTGTATAGGTGTCAGATGTGTCAGCAATTTGCTGACAAAGTGAGATTAGCAGCTACTCCACTCAGGCCAGTAATTATCGATGCTCCATTTCAACAATGGGGTATAGATTTTGTAGGTCCTATCAACCCAAGTTCCAATAAGGGGCATGTCTATGTCCTGACGACAACAAATTATTTCACGTAATGGGTTGAGGCAGTTCCTACCAAACGAGCTACTTTCGAAGTTGTTTGCGACTTTTTGAAGAACATCGTTTCTCGCTTCGAAGTGCCTTGTAAAATTGTGATCGATAATGTAACGTGTTTCTCGTTAGAGGAACTTTTGAATTTTTGTTTTGATCATGGCATCATGCTACCACACTCATCAGATTATTACCCTCAGGGTAATGGACAGGCCAAGTCATCGAACAAGAACATAGTCACAATTGTGTGTAAGTTGGTTGATTCAAATCAACGGGCTTGGAACACGAAATTATATGACGCTCTTTGGGCTGATAGAATCACTCCCAAAAGAGCCATTCACACCTCGCCTTTCATACTTTTATATGGTACAGAAGCAATTCTGCCCATCACATTGGAGGTGTCTGCCTTACAGCTAGCATCTACATTGGAAGATGAAGAATTCAAAGATCCTGTTTAGAAGCAGATGTTGTACCTGATGAAATTTGAAGAAGAAAGGGTAGAGGTTGTTGATAGAATCACTCAGCATCAAGAGCGAGTGAAGAAGATTTTTGACAAGAAGGCTCGTCAGAGGGACATCAAAATCGGAGATCAAGTCCTATTATGGGACACAAGACACGAACCTAAAAGAATGCATGGCAAGTTTGATTCCTTATGGTTGGGGCCTTTTCAGATCCATGAGTCAAGAGGAGAGAACACATACATACTCTTGTATTCAGATGGAAGGCATCTCCCACTTCCTTATAGCGGGCAATATCTTAAACACTTCAACCCTCCGGGGGAGGAGTAACTTTTGTAAATAATTTATTTATGCTTTATCGTTATGTCGTAATGTGTTTCCCTGTTCTGTGATGTTAGGTCGTGTTTTAGGTGATTTATTAGGAATGTTTTAATCATAGTTGCAAGACTCGCCAAAAAATCGGCGAGTTTACTCGCGAGTTTTCCAGGCAATTGTACGCCTGGAAAACTCACCGTACTTTTGGCGAGTTTTTCCAGAATGTACGGTCAGTTTTTGAGAAAAACCCGCGCGACTATGCACATGCCCAGGCAGCCGCTAAAAAGAGATTTTAATTTGCTTTTTTTCATTCATTCTCTTCTCACACTCAGCAAAAAACCTCTCCAAGGCATTGTGCACTCATTTGCAGCGATTTTACATCCAAAAGACAAGATTTGAAGGGTATTTACATCGAATTTAGAAGGAAAATTGGATTTCCAGGTAGGGTTTCTCATTTTTAAATTTTTTTTTTCTTCATTCTTCTTGGTTCTATGTTTAAAAATCATCCGAATGTAGTGTGAAAATGATTTAAATGCATTTAGATTCATCAAAACAAGATTTTTTTATGAATTTTTCTTATTTTTTTACATATTTTGCTAATTTTTTCATTTTTATTAAATTTTCTTAAAACCCTAGTTATTTTTTTTGTTTTGAATCCTCTATTTTGTTGAATAACATGCTTACAATCTTTTAGATTAGCTTAATTTTTTACTAGTTTGAAGTAATTTTCAGATTTTTACATTTTTTCACATTTTTTTGAAACCCTAGTTATTATTATTTTTTTTAAATCCATTTTTTTTGTTATGAAAATGTTTAGAATCTAGTGATAGATTTTTAGTAATTTAAACTTAAAGTAATCTCTTTTGATTTAATCTAATTTAGCTTGTTTTTAAATTTTCTATCAAAAACTAACAAAGTTGTGCTTTGACTTTCACTTTGTGTAGGTTAATAATTAATTGATAATGGCCTTTGAACCCGCTTCTGCCTCAGGCTCTATCCCATCCGTGCCTGCAGGATTTGTAGGCAAACGTCCTCCAAGAGCTAGAGATCCTGCCTGGAAGTATGCTTATCTAGGACCCATACCTGGCATAGTATATTGTATCCCATGTAAAAAAATATATCGTGGAGGCATCAATCGCCTCAAGTACCACCTTGCAGGCATCCCTCAACGTGATGCTAAGGAATGTCCTGAAACCACAAAAGAAATAAAAAGACATGAATGCCATACTTTCAGCTACAGAAGAAAAAAAAGTGCAAAGAGAGAAGGCAAGAGCAGCAATGCAAGCAACCATTGCCTCTTCTCAAGGTGCTCCAATTGAGTCGGATGATGATTATGATGTTACTTAGGAGATAGTGGGTCCTCTTCGTGGCCCACGTGTGCGAAGGTCAAGGCAATCTGTTAGCACCTCGACCTCCATCCTTTCATCTTCCTCTAGTAGATCACCAGGGGCAGGGGCAACTGCAGGACCTACACGGTTGGATAGTTATTTTGTGCCTAGAAACACACCTGGTGCACAACCTTCCTTAGAGGCGACTGGATCGAATAGGGAGGTGCATGAGCAAGCAGACATTGCTTGTGCAGATTTTTGGTATTTTAACAATATCCCTTTCAATGTGGCGAGTTCTCCTTATTGGTAGAATTTGGTCACTGCATTGACAGTTGTAGGAAAAGGCTACAAGGCGCCTTCTCGCACGGACTTGAGTGGGAGGTTAGTTTATGTTCTTTAATTTATGTTTTTTAAGTTTAATTTATGATGAATTTAAGCTATTTTTTTTGTTTACAAATTAAAATTGTGTACTTAATTTCACTTTGTACTTGTAGGTTGCTTGCTAATGCAACTGAAAGGGCAAGGGCAGCAGTAGAGGAGCAAAAAGAAAAATGGCAAAAATATGGCTGCTCTATTCTTTCTGATGGGTGGACGGATGGAAAAAACCGTACCATCATTAATTTCTTGGTTGCATGCAAAGAAGAGGTGGTGTTCTTAAAATCAATTGATGCCTCCCACATTGTAAAAAGTGCAGAAAATTTGGCTAAGATGTTGGAGGAAGTTTGCATGGAGGTGGGGATTGCAAATGTTGTGCAAATCATAACTGATAATGCAGCAGCATATGTGGCAGCAGGAAGACTCCTCCAAGATAGACACCCCTCAATTTTTTGGACACCATGTGCAGCCCATGTCCTTGACCTTCTTTTGGAGGACATAGGAAAACTAGATTGGGTCACATAGTTGTAGAGGACGCGAGGAGGATCACTAAATATATCTACAATCACCCTTGGGTTCTTCACTTCATGAGGGAGCACACCCATGGGAAAGAATTGGTGAGGCCAGGTGTCACAAGGTTTACAACGATTTTCTTAACGTTGCAAAGCATTCTTAGTTCTTTGACTTCTTTAAAACAAATGTTTGTGAGTCAACCATGGATGGACTCAACCTATTCGAAGAAGCCGAAAGGAGATAAGGTGTCAAAAATTGTGTTTGATACCCAATTTGCACAAAGGGCAGCAGAGATTGTGAAGGTTAACTTCAATTTCAAAACTTTGAATTTGAATTCAAATTGAATAAATTTTTTAATGTCTTTCATTGTAAATTTGAAACTCTAATCTTTTTGTATTTTTATATTGTAATTTGTAGGTGTCGGAGCCCTTGGTTAGAGTGCTCTGCTTGGTGGATGGGGATAAAATCCCAATGGGATATCTTTATGAGGCCATGGATGTAAGAGACCAAGTGTCTCTCAACCCCAATTTATGCTAAATAGTGAAGTTTTGCTGAGTTTGATGGTTTGTGGTTTGTTTCAATGATTTTTGCATATAATGTTTTTGCTGGTTTTTAAATCAAAATGATGCTAGATAATGAAAAAGCAATGAAATATACTAATATCTATGCACAATTGACACCCATGAGCTGCAATCGTCTTTATTATTTCAAATATTTGATTACAATAGTGAAAGGCAAACATGCATAGAAAAAAGCAGCTATAAATCGAATTAAAGAACCTAATTTTAGTTATTTGCAGCAATGAATGATAGCTGATGACGATAGGCTGAAATAACAATGATCTCTAATCACCAATGCACACCCAAAGACTCCCAATACATATGCATCCAAGAAGGAAGTGGAATCGCCCTAAAAAGCAAGCTGTTTAAAGCTTCAAATCCATACGCCTTCCATCTGAAAAAGTACGGCTATGGCAGCAAACAAAAAAACCGTACGGTTGAGAAGAGGAGTGCCAGAAACTGTATCAAAGAGGCATAAATCGATTCTTTGCTTTGATGAATAATTTCTTCTCAAACCCTTACTGATTCTTTCCTGTAAGCACAAATGTAACTTCTGAACAAAGCTACTCTATTAGCAAGCTTCAGCTGATCTTTCACAACCTCAGTATGCTTGATTCTGAAGAGTTGACGTTCTCCAAAACCTGATTGCAGAATGTCATGTCCCCCGAAATAGTAGCATTGCAATACGAAGCATAGAAAACAAGATAAACAAAATACTTGTCAAAGACATCAACTGTTTTATTATCATAATTATAAGTATTAAATTTAATGTTGTAATACCAAAATATAAATATTAACAATCTCATTATAATTATGATTACCAAAATAATATTACAATTATGATTATAAATATAATAGATATTATAATATACATGTCATTAAACGAACATATATTGTTTTAGTAATTACTATAATAATAATAAAGAAATCATAAAAGAAATAGTACTGAAATATGTGACTAAATAAACAAATGACAAATATAAATATTATTATAATCAGTATAATATAATAAATATTAAATAGAATATATAAAATCAATATCAAAATAAATATATACTATACTAATGGAAATATGTAAATATACATATAAATATAATGTAATACAAAATACGTATATATATTTACCAGCAGCAATGATTACCATATAAAAACAACGGATATATATTACGGTGCAACATTGATATCACTCTAAGTCAGCGGTTAAGAAAATATGGTAAAAAACAACATTTGATTTACATACAATGATTAAAATATACGGTAATCACTAATTAGAAAGGCAGCAATATATTCCTAAAAGCAACATCAACGATCAATACAAATAACCAAGGCAAGCAAAGTTAATATTATATTAGTCAAATTTTATACAATAAATGAAGGGATACGATGGGATTTTAGGGAAAAAGATAGATAGCAATTAATTAAAGGGCAAGGATTATCTAATGTGAAGGGTAGCATAATGATTAGCTAATAAAGGATAAAGAAAAGGCATCGCATGGTATCAAAAGGATACAACTATTCAAATGGACGTACCCCTCATAAAGGAGGCATCCCTTGGCATATAGAGATATAAATATAAGGAAAAGAGGTAGCAAGAAGGACATAGGGAAAATGAATTAGAAATCTGCATAAAGCAGCAGATTGGAAATTAAATTAAATTTTGGGAGATTTATTTGATTAAGTGTTATTGTCAAGAATATATTTGGGGAAGTAAGTTTTTTTTATATATATAGATATAGTAAGTGATTATTGGAAGATTAAAATTAGTTAGAAATAATTATATATATATACACGATCATTGCAATAATGATGCTTGCAGCAATTATTGAGCCTTATAAGTAATTACGATCATAATATAAAAATGGATAGATTAATATTTATGACCAATCAAATGTAAGATTGAAGGAAGGCGACTAAGGAATTAAGAATCATGGGAAGACACAACAGTTCAGGTGATGTATTCACTTAGCAATAATAGTTAGCATTTTCTAAATATAAGAACTAGATATTGTTAATTTGATTATTGATATAATGACTTCCTTTAATCTTAGCATAATGAGAATTATCATAGGAAATGATGAACTTAAAGAACCATTGGTAAATGAAAATATATTTGATTATAGGCATGAAATAAATCTTGGATGAAGGCAAATATATCTGATTGTTTAAAGATTGTCTACTATGTGCTTGTAAACCTATTAGGATGGATGGAACATGGGTGAAGTGGATTGCCTAAAAACCCCACTTTCAGCCCCTTAGGCCCTAGACAAGGGATTGGGCTTTGCAGCCCCTTAGGCCCTTAACAAGGGATTGGGCTTTGCAGCCCCTTAGGCCCTTGACTAGGGATTGGGTTATAGAAAGATGGGGGTCCCACCTAGGTCTCTGCCCCTTAGGCCCAAGATACGGGATTGGGAAAGAGAAGGTGGTAGGCCTTAGGCCACTTGGACTCTATGGTTCCTCTCCCCTGATAGGACGAGTGTCTTCCGAGGTGTTGCCATGAGTGGAGTATGCAGGTACTAGGTCCGTGGGCAAGAAGGATTGTGATGAACAACCTCTTGAGGTTTACATAAGGGCTTTAGGGCTCCACCTATGGCACTCCTCTTATGTCTTCATTAATTGCTCTATGATTATGAATATATTTTGGATATCTAGATATTATTGCTAACATAATATGTGTGTGGAAATGTTATTAAATTGGTGAATGCAGATTTGAATCTAGGATTATTTCGTTAGAGAAACACATTCCTTTTGGAAAGAAGAAACCCTAAACCTAATCAACAATCAAAATTCTAGGGAAAACAAGTGAATTCAAGAGCAAGGCTAGGTAAGGGACATTACAGTGGTATCAGAGCATCTTTCCTGCCATCCTATGGTTGCTTGAGCTAGTTGCTTGCATGCTTAAGCTACTTGCTTGCCTACTTGAGCTAGTTGCCTACTTGCTTGAGCTGGTTGCTTGCATGCTTAAGCTACTTGCTTGCCTACTTGAGCTAGTTGCCTACTTGCTTGAGCTGGTTGCTTGTATGCTTGAGCTACTTGCTTGCCTACTTGAGCTAGTTGCCTACTTGCTTGAGCCGGTTGCTCGTATGCTTGAGCTACTTGCCTATGTGCTTGAGCTGCTTGAAATAGCCTGCTGGTCTGAATCCTCAAACTCAACATCTCCATAGTAAACCCACATGGCGCGGTTGGCTCTGCCCTTTGGTCTCAAAGGACAATCATGCTTCTTGCTGTAAGGTTCTTTGCACCAATAACAAAGCTGTTTCCTGCTCAATTCATCACGAGTTGCATCATCAATTCTTGCTGCTGTTTTCTTCTTTGGTTCTACAATTGGTGTATGACTCTCCTCAACAGGCAAGGTGTTTGTTTTAGGTTGAAATTGTTTCTTCGGAGCAGAAAGCTCCATACTCCTTGCCTTCCGCATGGCCTCTTGAAGAGTAGGGGGATCAAATGCCTTGACCCAACCTCTCATAGGCTCATATAATCCCTCGATGAAGAGAATGACAAGGCTCCTCTCTGAAATACCTGTCACCATGACTGCAACCCTCTGGAATTCACCGATGTAAGAATCCAAATTGCATGTCTGCCTGAGCTGAGCTAGCTCCCCGAAATAAAGTTTTGGATCCTTTTTGTCAAAACGCTCTATGAGCCTGCTCGTGAACTCCTGATAGGTGGTAGCCATGTGATGACCAAGGGTGTACATGCCGTGATGCCACCAATCATGCGCCAATCCATCAAGATGCAATGTAGTAAACTTAATGGCCTCGTCCTCTTGTATAGGTCTGAATGATAGGTAATTGTCTAACTTCTGTACCCAAGACCTCGTTGAACTCTTATCTGAGCCATCAAAGTAAGGCAAGATAATCTTGCTAACTGCATGCTGAAGATCCCTGTTCACTTGTGGCTATGGCTGCTGGTGCTGAGGAGCTCTGCGGTCAAATCTACATCCTCCTCTGGGTTTATGCACATCCATAAATTCATGGAAGGACAAGGACTGCCTGATCTCAGGTGCCAATGTCTTGTACTCTCCAAAGAATCTAGTCACATCTGCCACCGACATGCCATGATGTGGATGAAACTTAGGCTGGTGACCCTGCTGCTCTGCCTCCGGCGTCGAAGGTGCCTCTCTAGATATAAATGTAGGTTGTCCTGGCCTACACTCATGCAAGATAGGTGATGACTGCCGCTGTACTGACACTAGTGGCTGGTCTATGCCTGCAGTCCCGCTCGTCTGCCCTATCTAAAAGTAGTGTTGCTGAGGCGGAGTATACTGCCTCATCGTGCCCATCAACTGAGACATCATGTCCATCATATTATCATGCCTGCGCCTGAACTCATCATCAGAAATGTCACCTCCGGCATGCTCTTTCCCTGGATCGCTGTGTACCTCTAAAGGAATCTCACAATCTGCCATCAGTGTAGTGACACTGTTCTCACTGCTATTGGAACTGGATCTGTGAATACCCAGAACCCCTGATACTGTCTCACCTTCAGGAATAGGTGGACTTGTCCAATCCTCAATTCTGCCTGTTCCTCTACCCTTACTGTAAAAGATAATATCTCTACTCATGAAAAAGCATCGAAAAAGCACACATCTAACTAAAAAAGCAACTGAAAAAGCACAGGATGGCAGGAAAACTGTGCTCTAATACCACTGTAAGAGACCAAGTGTCTCTCAACCCCGATTAATGCTGAATAGTGAAGTTTTGCTGAGTTTGATGGTTTGTGGTTTGTTTCAATGATTTTTGCATATAATGTTTTTGCTGGTTTTTAAATCAAAATGATGCCAGATAATGAAAAAGCAATGAAATACACTAATATCTATGCACAATTGACACCCATGAGCTGCAATCGTCTTTATTATTTCAAATATTTGATTACAATAGTGAAAGGCAGACATGCATAGAAAAAAGAAGCTATAAATCGAATTAAAGAACCTGATTTTAGTTATTTGCAGCAATGAATGACAGCTGATGACGATAGGCTGAAATAACAATGATCTCTAATCGCCAATGCACACCCAAAGACTCCCAATACATATGCGTCCAAGAAGGAAGTGGAATCGCCCTAAAAAGCAAGGCGTTTAAAGCTTCAAATCCATACGACTTCCATCTGAAAAAGTATGGCTATGGCAGCAAACAAAAAAACCGTACAGCTGAGAAGAGGAGTGCCATAAACTGTATCAAAGAGGCATAAATCGATTATTTGCTTTGATGAATAATTTCTTCTCAAACCCTTACTGATTCTTTCCTGTAAGCACAAATGTAACTTTTGAACAAAGGTACCCTATTAGCAAGCTTCAGCTGATCTTTCACAACCTCAGTATGCTTGATTCTGAAGAGTTGACATTTCTCCAAAACCTGATTGCAGAAACCCTTGTTTCTCCAACTCCAAATGTTCTCAGAGAGAAAAGACAAAATTTGAATAATCATATCATAACGAGTTCTATTCTACCTTTGATAAATATATAACTCTCTTACACAAGTTTGACCCCTTCTCAAAAAAACAATTAAATGACATTTAATAATAATAATTTCGCCCCTTTGAGACTTAGGCAAATTATTAATAAATGGCGTCCCTTTTTAAATGAGTAATAAATACCCATTTACTATTAAAATTACTCCTCTATTATAAAGTATTAAATACTTTATAATTTGCCATTAATTAATACTTTAATATTTCATTTAATTGACTTTATATTATAAAGTCATAATAATAATCATTTAATTATTATTAAATGCGCCATTATTCTACGTTTGCTCAACGAACTGTCAAACTGGGTCGATACCGAACTTGCCAATTGAACCAGGAGCCCTACCAGAAATAGTAACCCCTGTTGGCCCGACTTACTATAAATAGGAAGTGCCTGAATATCGCTCTGTGAATCTCTGCCAAGGCCCAAACCTAAATCAACTGATGGAGTAAAGTCCCAAAACTCAGGATAACTGCCAAAAACAACCCTCTAATCACATCCGTCAGCTTACGAGGGTCAAAATAATAGGCTCACTCCTCAACAAACAATGTCAGCCAAAACGGGGACATTACAATGGATAGGGCGAAGGAGGCTATAAGAAATTATTATAAAGGGGACAGCCTCAAATTTGATCCCATTTGGGAGATTATTGACAGGAGGTGGAACCATCAACTCCACCAACCGCTCCATGCAGTAGGGTACTTCTTGAATCCTCATTTCTTCCATTCAAGCACCTACTCAGATTCTATTGGAGAGGTTATGGAGGGCCTCATGAAGTGCATTCAAAGGATGTCACCTGACCTTGACGCGGGAGACCTCATTGTTAATGAAATCCAAAGTTATAGAGAAAAAAAGGGTGCACTCTTCTCTTTAGAGCTAGCAAAGAGAGCAATACACAATCAACCACCAGGTATAAAATTTGAAATTTACATGTTACAAATATTGATAATTTGATAAAATATGTTTTCAACTTTTGAGTTTTGACTTTCCTTTCTAAGTTTCTAAGTTCTCTTGTAACTCTTAATTTTTTTTTTGTAGATGTTTGGTGGTCAAATTGGGGTGGAAATACCCCACATCTCCAACAATTTGCCATCCGTGTCTTATCACAGCCTTGTAGTTCGTCCAATTGTGAGCGCAATTGGAGTTTGTTTGAGGCCATCCACACAAAGAAAAGGATCAAACTATCTCAAAAACGCCTGAATGACCTTGTATATGTGCAATATAATCTTCGGGTGCGCAAAAAACAGGTTAAGGAAATATCAGATGATCCAATTGATTTGGATGAGATAGATCCATACAATGATTGGACAGGGTGAGATGAGCAACCTTCATTGTTTTCCGAGGATGAGATCTATGACTTTGAGCGACAGGCAATGGAGGAGGGGGGTGGATTTGCATTCTCATTGGATGACATTGAGGATGATCCTGAGGAGTCATTGGCAGTGCCAGAGCCACGAACAGTAGCCTCTACATCTAGGATGGAGGTTGAGCAGCCACAACAGATGCCTACGACTACACCCTCTCCCATAGTGAGAAGTACTAGACATGGGAAGAGGAAGATGTAAATTTGTAAAAGCTGAAATATATTAATGGTGTATTTACTTTCAGTTTTACAAAAACTATTTGCTATTTTCATTTTGTTTCAGACTATCAGTATCAGTGTATTGAGCATTCCACATGGGGATGCGATTTTGTATCTAATTTTCTTTCAAATCAATCAAATATAACTAGATTCAGCTTGTTTCTTCTATGTACTCATTTTATTGACTCATTGGATGCATCTTATCTTTGAATTTTGCAAAAAAAATGTGTTTTTAATGAAGTTTAAGCAATTTTTTAAGTTGCCGAGTTTTTTGCCGAGTTTTTTCCGAATTTTTGCTGAGTTTTTTCCATACCATATTTTCCGGGCTTGGCGAGTTTTTGCAATTGGTGAGTTTTTCAACTATGGTTTTAATGTTTTCATAGGTGATTAGGAAAACTCCAAGTGTATTAGGTGATTAGGGAAGAGTTCTGACTCCAATGCCCAATGGATAAGTCACTGGTCTACAAAAATGCAAAGTATCTCGGTTCTCCTATGCCATAAGTATCCGACATTGTCAATAGATGGAGCCTAATATTGTACCCAAACCAAATTTTTTGCTTCATTAAGACATTTTGCTTAAAAGAGTCTAAACCTTGTTAAAATGATGTCAAAACATAGTTTTTGGGCAAATCAAGTATGGATTTTGAGTTAGTTTGGTGTCGGGAAGATGTTGGTGAAATTTGGAAAAAATTGAAAATTAGGGTTTTTGCACTCCTGTTTCACATTGCGAAACCATAAAAATTGAAACTTGTCAGAATTGGCTGAAATTAATTTTGATTAGCTTATTTCACATCACAATCACAGTGGTGAAGTCAGTTTCAGTTAAAAGTCAATTTAAGCTTGGTGAATAGTTTTCACTTTTTCAGGAGAAAAGTTAGGACTTCCGAGGTCGTCAATGGAAGTTGGCCAGTACCAGGTGTCAAAATCTAAGCCTGAAACTCAAAGCAGAACATTCTATGATGAAATATGCTGAAAAAAATGCTTTACAACGAAGGGGATTTTCAAATGGTGAAAAGTGCAAAAAATATTCTAAGTCTGGAAACATTTCACTTTGTAACGTGGGAGACACTTGCACAATCAACGTGCAAATCAATTGTACAATGTCTGTGTGTTGTACCCAAACCAAATTTTTTGCTTCATCAAGGCATTTTGCATTTAAAAGTCTAAACCTTGCTAATTTGATGTAAAACACAGTGTTGGGCAATGTCAAGCATGGAGTTTTTGTCGATAGTTTGTCAATCAATGTCAGTTTTATTGAACAAAACCTGAAGCAGAGACTTAAAATGAAGATCTTCACGATGGAGGAGCATTTCATGACGACATTTCATATTGCAGACGGTCATTTTAATGATCGAAACAGAGTTTTTAAAGATCAAATCATGGAGTTTTCTCAGAGGAAAAGCCCTAAAGTGCAAGTATAGCTCAGGGGCGCCCAATTTTTTGGAGGTTAAGATCTTGATGAAAGTGCTCAAGCATCCAGTCAATCTCTTCAGAATCAGTCTGGCTATCCATCGAGCTATCCAGCGAGGCATTCCGGGACTCACAGCTCCGGTTATCAGCAACAGAAGTTAAAATCCCTAAATTTTAGGAGATGAGAAATTTGTCATTTCCAGGCAAAAGCGCGCCTCTAGCCTGAGGGCGCCCATCTTGAAGCAAGGGTAAATCTTGTCAGTTTCGATGCCGGATGCAGTCAATTTGTTCACAACTAGTCTGCTTATCCGACGAGATATCAAGCGAAGTCATCCGACTCTCAGAGTTCAGGTGGCAGTCATCCAAAGATCAGCTTAAAATGGAGTTTTTCATGTTTTACGGAAAAGCTACTGTTTATGCCAGTCTGAAATCACGAGGGCGAGCGGCAAGGACCCTCGGATGCGAATTTGCGAGGCCGAGTCTTCCGCGACATCCGTAGTATTCTAGCCCTACTTCATAGCGCACCACCATTCGGCTTATCGATCAAGCGTTCACAGTGATGCGTGGCGGAGATTCTATAAGCAAATAATTTTCACGAAGGCGAACCAATAAATGGTTTTGGTGCATTTTTATAGTCTTAGCGCTTTGGTACGATGAGATAATGAAACCCGTTCGCGTTCGAAGTCTTCACGACTATTGAGCGTAATCAATTTATCTTTCCAACGAGCATAGCCGTCAGCCTTCAGCATTTGGCAGTCGCTCGTGCGTGCGAGGTCTTTGGTGTCATATTACAAAGTGAAGATGCCCAAAAACGTCCAGAAAATGACTAAGTCTGGGAGCGGTAAACATAAATAAAATACGCACTGGAGTTTTTGTGGTCTTAGAAGCAGTTTTCTTGCCTTGATACCTCAGGACTTCTCTTGAAGGCCCTCACGATTTGTCAGATTAAAAGCTGATAATGCACGAGATCGGGTCATCGGCTCAGGATATCGAAAACATCAAAGTAGAGATTACATTTTTTGATGCAGCAGTTTTTAGGTGTGAAATGACAAAGAGATTAATAGCCAGGCGAGCGGCTTTTTTCTTTGAGGCCCTTAACGACTTTTTAGTGTCATGGATCTGACCGTTGGATCGCGAGAATGTCTCGATCATCACCGGTGAGCTTAGGTCATTATCGGCCGAGGGTTCACCATTTGCCGGTAGCAGCTGTTTGAAGTGTCAGATGGCAGTTTAGGAAAATGGCCAAGTCTGGAACCCGTAAAGCAATTTAATCAGGTGCGCCTAATTTTTCAAGGGGTTAAACGATGGATTTTGTAGTTGTGTCTCCCAGCAGACATTTCTTCCTTGTTCAGTAGGCTTTCCGTTGATTATCTCAGATCAGTCTCAGCATCACCCGATCATCTGGAAATCAGTGTCGAAGTTGGCCAGTCGTAACAGTGCTGTCAGCTATAAAATAGGGAGTTAATAAAAAATGAAGTATCTTGAGCAAATGGACGCCTATGTGCTCAAGAGATGACTTTTCGGAATCAGTAGAGTCAAACGATGAATCTCAGAGCTTCAACCAGTTTGTCAACTGAAGTTCAGAATATACGTGTCTATAAATAGCATTTTCTATTTTTGGCGCCTTTGCATGATAATAAGTATTTTATTATTTTCAAATTTGAACTTCTAGTCAGTGGCAGTCGAACTGAAAGGCAACCAATCAGAGGATTTCTATTCTGGTTAGGGTTTTAAATTCTTGCAGTTGCTAAGTGATGCGAATTTCATCTTCTTTAAGCATGGCGCCATCTTCATTTATTATTCACAAAGCTAAAGAGAAATTCGTTTTTCTTCAAAGCAAAGGCGTATTCTTGAGCAAAATTCGTTTTTCTTCATTCACAAGGCGTATTTTTCAAGCAAAATTCATATTTCTTCAAGGCAAAGGCGTATCTTCAAGGCAAATTTGTTTTTCCAAGCAAAGGCGAATTTTAGCAAACCAAAGGAAAATTCTTCATCAACAATCATTGGCGAAGACATCAAAACATTTTCTCTGCAGGTACAAGTCAGAATTATCAGCAGACTTCAGACAAAATGGCGATTTTAGCAGAAGCAGAGCACTAAAAACTTCTTTCTTCTGTCTTAATTTCTTCTATTTCTCGTCTTAAATTCTTTTGCATGTTTGAAGAATTGGCGACTTTTGGCAAAACAAATCATCTGGGTTGATTCAGAATGGCTTCGAGAAGAAACCCATGTGCGAATTTTTCGGAAAATTTACTCGAGGCATGGAGTTCGAGTTTCTAATTTTCTCAAGCGAAAATTCCTTGCGTAGTCGAGTAGAAGTCAAATTTACCATAAATCGACGATACGAGTTGTCTTAGAATCTTCTTACGGACAAAGCCATATCGATTTTAAGCCGAAAATAACTCTCTTGAAAGGCTATTTTTAGCCTCGGTGAGGCCTATTACAGCTTTTCGAAAGTTGTCGAGAATATAAGCGGAGTGTTCCACGATCAACCGGTGAGTTTCACAGTATAATTAATGGAAACCCGGTGAGTTCAAGACCAAGTCGGTCTTAATTCATGATTTCGTCAGAAAAGCTGAGACCGATTTGTATCAAGCTGCAGAAGAGATAGTCGCCATCACTTCAGTTACGGAGCCGCCAAAATTGCCAGTCAGTGAAATGCTAGTTCGAGTGTGCAAAGATTGCTAAGATTGCTCAAGTTGCTGACATTCAGATGTTGACGCAGTTAACAAACTTGTTGAGGGATTGGTTGCTCGAGATCGCGACCAGTAGACTTCAGTTTCCACCTCTCAGGATAGACATTACACACAGGAGTTAACTTGATGTTACCCTTTCAAGTTAACTGGCCGTCTCACCTCATGCATATCTATTCTGAGATTCACTTTGTTCACTTGGAGTTTCTTTTAGGGTTTTTCGTTAACTGATGGTAGTTTTCCAGTTAACATGCTTTCAATAAGGACGTGCATGCTTGCACAATAGTCCATTTTTAGATTAGATGTTTCGGTTAACTGATGGTAGCTTTCCAGTTGACTGTATAGTTTACTTCATTAGGGTTTGGCAGCAAATCTTGCATGCATTGCAAGAACTGTAGATGACTCAAAGGTGATTTTAGGGTTCCCTACACCTTGATGTATATAAATAAGAGCTTTTGCTCATTTGTAAATAATTAACTTTTCTTTGGAGAAATATGCTCGCCTACCTTGCCCTCAATATTGCTCTTTTGGTATTTGTTCATGTGTCTTCACTATTATGATTAAGTGTTATGCCACATAGGGTTTCATGCAATTGTAATGGTGGATTCTTTATGTCTTGTGAATCTTTTATCATTTCAATCAAGTGTTATGCCACATAGGGTTTCGTGAGATTGTGATGATAAAATCGTTTTGTGAAGTCTTTACTACTTTCAATCAAGTGTTATGCCACAAAGGGTTCCATAAGATTGGCGTGGTAAATTCCTCCCATAGTTAGATCTGTTTTGCATATTTACCATTGAGATCAATTGTTATGACACACAGGGTTCCAAGAGATTGAGATGATAAATCTGCTTTATGTAAATTTACCATTGTGATCAATCGTTATGCCACATAGGGTTTTGAGAAATTGCAGTGATAAATCTGTTCTGTG
Organism: Sequoia sempervirens; assembly: GCA_007258455.2. Taxonomy (NCBI): domain Eukaryota; kingdom Viridiplantae; phylum Streptophyta; class Pinopsida; order Cupressales; family Cupressaceae; genus Sequoia; species Sequoia sempervirens. Next base: position 22,349 of record VDFB02085984.1, read on the forward strand.
AATCTTTATCATTATAATTGAAGGTTATGCCACATAGGGTTTCGTGAGATTGTGGTGATAAAGGCTATTTGTGAAGACTTTACTTTTTTAATCGAGTGTTATGCCACATAGGGTTCCATAAAATTGTCTTGGTAAAGTCTTAAATCTGTTTGTGCCCAATAAGCTTGTTTAGATTGAGATGATAGTTGCGCCACCTTGCCTTCAAGTAGAGAATCTAAACACGTTTATCGTCTATAGTCAATCCCTGCTCCATTTCCTCATGCTCTGTTTTCTTGAGGAAACTGGATAGATTTAAAGTAGTTAGCTTAGTTGTAGTTAATGATCTGCGAAACCAAAAAATCCTTAGCTGCAACGTTCTTGGTTTTCTTAACCTTGTGCCT
>VDFB02085985.1:0-71940 GCA_007258455.2 Sequoia sempervirens
GAGATACCTCCAACAAAAAAGGATAACCCCAAACCTTAGCTCTAAGTTAAAGGGGGACCCCCTTGGAGATGCCTCCAAAAAAAAAAAAAAACTATGATTTGAAGATTTTCATAGAATTTTCCACTTGATTATGTATGACTACCCAAGATGGTTAATTTTTTTCTATAATAGTTTCCTTAGGGTTGTCATATGGACACAAAAAAAATATGTGGTTTTTCTAGTGGAAGATAGACTTGAAACTATAGATTTGTTAATGAAGCCATTAATATTGATGCTCGCAAATTTAGATACCAAAAGTGAACGCATGATTTTGAGGCGTGAAAAGCTTCTCTCCCGATGCCAGACCCGGGGGCAAGCTCTGTGCCACGTAAACTTCTCACATTTTTCTCGTCCTGGTAGCAAATTACTGGTACATCTTATTAGTTGGCATTTTTCTCGTTCTGGTAGAAAATTATTGGTACATCTTATCAGTTGGCTTTGGCTTAGGTACGTTATATAGGTAGTGTAAGGCAACACTTTCTATCTCCATATTCATTGCTTTTCTGCAAATTTCTAAGAATGATAATGGCTGTTTTGCCGATCGTAGGCGCAGTAGTTGCAGGAATATTAGGATGTTTGTGGCTGGCTATGATGTGGGCAGGTCAGTTAAACAGGCCTAAACGTGCTCCACCTGGAAGTTTTGGACTGCTTGTGATTGGTGAAACACTCCAATTTGTTATTGATGGCAGATCCAAATCTCCTCAGGTTTATGCAGACAAAAGAAAGGTTAAGTATGTTATTCACTCTTGTCAATTTTGGATTCACTTTGTCAAATTCTGGAGTTCGATTTTGGGTTGAAGTAGATATAAATAGGCTTCAGGCAAATTCAGTCAATAATTCATATTTAACAAATTCATCTTCAACAAATTCATTGCCATGACAAATTCATCTCATGAAAAAATTCACCGTCAACAATATAATATGAATTATTGGTGATGGTGAATTATTGACGGTGAATTTTCCTAAAACCATATAAATCTTATATCACTTTTTTCAAGATACATATTTAATGTTTATATGTGGGTTGTTGCAGGTATGGCCAACCAGTTTATACTACCCATCACATGGGGTACCCCACAGTGATGTCAATAGATCCAGAAGTAAATAAATTCATATTGCAGAATGAAGGTAAATATTTTCAGAGCAACTATCCGAGATCGTTGCGAAATCTGTTTGGCGAAGGGGCCATTGCCAGCACTCACGGCGACCTGCACAAGAGGATTCATAATGTAGTTCTGAGCTTCATTAACACTACAAAACTTAAGGAGATTGTCATGGCCGACGTTGAGTATACTATCAAGACTGCCATGACCAACTGGGAGGGCCGAACTGTGTATGTTGAAGATGAGTGCAAAACGGTTGGATTTTGGATTTTATTTGCGTTTCAAGCTTTTTCATTACAATTACCACAAGCGTTATACGTACAGTTGATTTCTTCTGATTTTTTTTTAATTCCTGGCACTACACATGATTCCTTTGCTTACCGATTGTAGTTCTACCTTACAGTCACATGTTCAAAAAATTATAAGATTTCAATTAGTTTTAGAATTGATTTTTTTATCATACTTGTCACAATTTATTGCAGATGGCCTTCAACATCATTACAAAATATCTTCTTGGGCTCAAGCCGGGAGAAGAGACCACATATCTAATGATGGAATATAGGAAATTCATTGAAGGGATCATTTCCATACCAATCAAAATTCCTGGAACTTATTATTATAGATCAATAAAAGTAAGAAGATGGTCTATTTTGAAGCTTATAATATATGGAAAGTACAAGTATATTGATCAATAATTAATTGTTTGATATTTGTAGTGTAAAGAGAATTGTGTGAAAATTATGAAAAAGATCATTGAGGAGTGCAGAAGGAAGCCACACTCAGAACATAAAGATATTCTTGATGTCTTGTTGGCCGATAGTGATAAAAAAGGAAAAAAGATTCTAGATTCCATCATCTATAACAATATAATGAATTTGTATGGAGCAAGAGAGGAAACTTCTCCCATGGCCATGATGTGTGCTGTCAAACATATATATGAATGTCCAAAGGCTTTGGACCAACTAAGGGTAATTAATATGCTCTCAATTTTTCCACTGGTATTTAGTACTCTGAATAATTTTATCTATAACTTTTCTAGAAAGACAACATGGCTTTTCAATGTACAAAAGAACATAAAACACACTGGATTTATAACATAATTTTTTAATATAGTAAAATAGTAGTCACTTAAAAGAGAATATTTCTTGGATGGTGTCTAATGATACTAAATTAAATTTCACTTTTTTTTCAAAAATTACTTTTAACATCTTTAAACAAAATAAACACATAAACTATTAAAAAATAATAAATTACACCAACTCTACAAATCATTTAACATGATTTGTTTAATATTTGTATTGTGATTCAATTATCATTATTTGAATGTAAGGGCATATTTAGTATATAAACTTTTTTAAATATTTGCAAATAAGAAAGAAAGTTGAATTTACAAAGACACTTTAGAACTTTCATCCTTCATTTTTTCTTTAAGAATTTATTTTTAGGAGATGTCATATTTTATTGATTACTTTTGTTATATAATTATTAATGTGAAATTGACTTAATGTAGCTTAATTACATATATATCAAATAGTTATGCTTTTTCTATGATATTTTAAGTTAGATTTTAGATTTTTATGTATTTTTATTTTAATGTTATTATATTTTAATAATAGTGCATTGGTAAATATTAATACTATGCAATTGAAAAAATTTAGGATGAACACTTTGTGATTAGAAGAATGAAAGGGACAGAAGAACCTTTGTCGTGGAATGATTGCACTAATTGCATGACCTTTACTCACCAGATAAATTTGATTTTAGATGTGATTTTTTCATATTAATAATTTTATTTTATTTAAAAGATTAAAACAATACTAAAAATTAATGTAAAATAGTTATTGATACTAGAGTAACAGTGTACATTGGATACATATAACACAGGTTATTAATGAGACACCGCGCCTTGTAAATCCTGCGGCTGGTGTGAATAGAAAGGTTGTACAAGATGTGTGAAGGCCAGAGGCAGAGAAAAAATTCACGCACAGTAAAATTTAAAACATAAAATATTATTTTCAACACACAGAGCTATTGCTCGTAATTTTCTATTTGCTCACATTCACATTCCTCTGTTCTTTTTTTTTTTAAAAATAAATTACATATACCTATACATATAGGTAAAAATCACATGAGGAATTTCACGGATGAGAAAGCCCGAAATAACATTTAAATTCAAAATCACCTAACTAACTTTTCCCCCGTCAAAATGCATTTAATACAATGTCCTTTTCATAATAATAAAACTTAAATATTAATCCTTGGCGGTGGCGGCTTTCTCCATAGTTCCCCGCGGTATCGCAATGGTTAAAATCTTGATTGCGATATTGCGGGCAGCGGTTAGTTGACGACCCGGTAAACTGCGGCGGTTAAAAATAAAACAAGCTTTTACTGAGTCTCTCATGATATCGCGATGAATATTTTATTGATTGCGATATAGCGGGCATTGGCTGGAGTGACGTCAGGCGGTTGAGATAAAACAAAAAGCTACGGAAGTCTCCCGCGGTATCGCAATGGCTAATTTATTGATTGCGATATAGCGGGCAGTGGTTGGCGGGGACGGTGGCAGTTAAGGTTAATATTCCAACACTCCCCCTTAAGCATAACTGTGCTGTCCACCATGCCCAATCTGTTTCTCTGAAAAATAAAATTATCTCTTCCCAGCGGTTTTGTGAAGATATCTGCACTTTGCTCTTCTGATCTGCAAAAATCTAATAATATTTCACCATTATTAATTAATTCTCTGATAAAATGATACCTGGTATCAATGTGCTTGCTTCTCTTGTGAAAGACTAGATTTTTCGAAAGAGCAATAGCTGAATTATTATCACAGTAAATTTTGCTGCTCTCCATTTGTTCATTTTGCACTCTTCAAAAATTCTTCTCATCCAGACAGCTTGACATGCCGCACTCTGTGGTCGCCACATACCGTCACGATGAAAGAAAAACCATACGCTTTGAAGACCATGAGACAACCCTTGTCCCAAAATTAAATACATAACTAGACGTGCTTTTTCTATCATCAATGCTGCCAGCACAGTCACTGTCTGTATATCCTATGAGTTTGAACTCATGTGAACTTGAATACTTAATGCCAAAATTTCTTGTTCCACTTACATACCTTAAAATTCTCTTCCCTGCTTTCCAATGGGTGTCTTTTGGTGTTTCCATAAACCTTGAAATCAAACTTACTCTATACATAATGTCTAGTTTTGTGGTCGTGGAGATACATGACTTCCAACAAGCCTCTTAAAGGAAGGATCAACATTAGACCTTTATCATCCTTTTTGCTTAGTTTCGTGACCACATCAGAGGGTGTTGGTGCTATTTTTAATTTCATCATATTAAACCTTTCAAAATGTTTATTTGCATATTTTGACCTGTGGTGGAATAAAAATACTACCTCATTTTGATTCACTCTAATGCCTAAAAATACTCTTCATCGCACTCAAGTCCGGCTATTTTCCCAAATTCTCTAACTCACTTTGAACAGATCAATGGACAAATCTCCTTGAAGACTAACTATCAACATATATACTATTAAGGCTTCCCACCTTTCATTCATTTTTGTATACAGTGTGGGCTCACTGCTACATCTATTAAATCCATTCTGCAAAAGATAACTGTCTATTCTGCTATACCAAGCTCTTGGGGCTTGCTTCAATCCATACAGTGCCTTTTTCAATTTGTAAACTTTATCTTCTTGACCCAGAATTTCATATCCAGGTGGCTGATCCACATAAACTTCTTCTTCTAAATAACCATTTAAAAAAGCTGACTTTACATCCATTTGAGATACAGACCACTTATTCTGAGCTGCTAAAGCTAAAATCATCCTTATAGTATCTAATCGTGCTACAGGTGCAAATGTTTCATTGTAATCAATTCCAGGCTGTTGTGAATAGCCCTTTACAACCAATCTTGCTTTAAGCTTTTGAACTTCATCTTTTTCATTCAATTTGGTTTTATAAACCCATTTCACTCCAATTACATCTTTGTCTTTTGGAAGACTGACTAGTTCCCATGTCTCATCTTTTCCAATTGGTCAATTTCTTCACCATAGTAGACCACCTTCAATGTATCATCTTCACCCGATCTTCTGCATGAAATTGACCTTCTATTTGAATAAATGCAAAAGAGAAATTTGATCTGAATTATTCTCACCTTCATTTTGCTCATATATATCTCTTATGCTTCTGATTTTTTGTCTTCTCAGACTTGCCAATGTAGGATTTGACATATCACTTGAACTTGTGGAATGTGGACCCGATGGTCCTGCTGTAGATGGTGTTTAAGGTCTCTCAATCGCCTTTGAATGATCAGGCCGTTTTATAGTCGATACCAAAAGTCACTTGTGACCACTTTGCTGAGCTTGAATGGGAGTGGTAGGAGTCACAATAGCTGAAATATTTGTTGATGCTGAAACTTCATTCTCCTCTTGAGGTATACTAGCTGAAATATTGACTGTCTTCTCTATACTTCCATCCCATGCTTCATCTTCTACAAATTGTACATCTCTGCTGATTATAACTTTCTTTGTTGTTGGATTGTAGAGCTTATAAGCTTTGGATTCTTCAATGTATCCAACAAATATACATTTTTCTCCTTTGTTATCTAGCTTCCTTCTCAATTCATCAGGCACATGTGCATATGCAACACATCCAAATACTCTTATGTGAGTAACACTGTGTTTTCTTCCTGTCCATGCTTCTTCAGGTACTATATTCATGACACTTTTTGTTGGACACCTATTCATTATATAGGCTGCACAAGAAATTGCTTCTGCCCAATATTCATTTGACAAATGTTTGGCTTTCAACATACTTCTAGCCATTTTCATGATTGTTCTGTTTTTTCTTTCAGCTACTCCATTTTGTTGAGGTGTGTATCTAGTTGTGAATTGCTTGTGAATTCCATGATCCTTACAAAAATTAAAAAACTCTCTTGAAATATATTCACCACCTCTATCTGTTCTCAACACTTTAATATAATAACCGCTCTATTTTTCAACCAAATTCTTGAACTGACGAAACAGATCAAACACTTCATTTTTCTGCTTTAGAAAGTAAACCCATGTTTTTCTTGAATAATCATCAATGAATGTCAGAAAATAAAAACTACCACCTATTGAAGGTGTTTGCATTGGTCCACACAAATCTGAATGTATAATTTTCAAAGGGGCTTTTGCTCTAGTTGACTTTCCTGCTGGAAATGATTCTCTATGTTGTTTTCCTAATATGCACCCTTCACATACCCTTTCTGGTTTTTCTATTAAAGGTAGTCCCTTGACCATGCCTTTCCTATGAAGTAAATTTAAACCTCCAAAGTTGAGATGACTAAATCTTAGGTGCCATAACCAATTTTCATCTTTTATCTCAGCTTGAAAGATTGTCTGCACTACTGCTGTAGTTTCTTCTCTACTCACTTGTGAATTCACAAGGTTGTGTCGGGCGATAATTTATGTATTCAAATCTGGTTTTACCCTTTATGGAAAAGACTGTTGTTTGTCATTCGACTTTGTAATAAGCTGGTTGCTTGTATTTGTCTAAATTGTGCATGCACCATTCTTGAAGGTTACCTGAATTCTTTTGAACCAAGCTTGCCCTACATCTATTGTTTCGTATCAGGAACAAAATACATCTCAAATATACTTTTTTCTCCCCTGCTTAGTTAGAATATACTTTTCCCTTTGACCCACTTTGTTGTCATTACCCAATGTAACATCGACTTACATTCATTTAGTCTTGAAAACATTTCTAGATTCTCATTATATGATTGCTACAAATCAATCTAAAAACTATACATCTTTTCATTTGCTTGGAGCAATAATATGCTTTCAAAACATTGTTCTCTTATCTGAATCCTGATTTTGTCCTTCTCTTGAAAAATTTGCATTTTGTCTATTATTATCATACTGCTTCTTTCTACACTCATTCATATAATGCCCATATTTTTTATAGTAGTGACATTGGACTTGAGATTTATCATACCTTTGATTTTGTGACTGATTATGTGTTGGGTTTTGGCTTGAGCTTGATTACGATTTCCACTTGGAGCTTTGATAAACCGGTGATCTTCACCTGTAAGAGTCTTCCTCCTTGATCTACCTTCCATTTTTCCTTTGATTGACTCAAGCCTCAGTTTGAAAGCATGCCCAGTTGATGTGTCTCACGACACCTTTCAACCTTTGTTCATGAGAAATTAGAGATGCATACAGCTCATCAACTGAGAACTGTGAGAGATCCTTTGTCTCCTCTATTGCAACTACAACCGGTAGAAATTTTGTGGGCAAACTCCTTAAAACCTTTTCAACAACTCTGGTATCTTCCATGAGACCTTAATTTGATTAACCAATTCCACGACTTGGGGTAGAAATGAATCGCTAAGATTCATTGTCCTTCATATTAGTTTCAAAATCTCTTCTCAAAGATTTGTAGCTTTGCTGTTTTAACCTTTGCCATGCCTTTATAGGCTATCTGAAGTATGTCCCATGCTTGTTTGGACTTTGTTGCAGCTGAAATCCTTGGAAAAATACTCTCATGTACAGCTTGAAACAGATAAAATAAAGCCTTTGAATCTTTCTTCCTTGTGTCCTTCAATAAGTCTTTCTCTGCTTGTGTTAAAGCATTGTATGCTACTACATCTGCTGGCTCTGCAAATCCATTCTCTACTAAATCCCATATATCCTGTGAGCTAAATAGTGCTTTCATTGTAATTGACCAGTACTCATAATTCTTCCCATTAAACTGTGGAATTTGTGGGTTTGTCAAGCTTGTGCTTGCTGCCATTTTTGAAATTTACCTAGATAATATGCTTTGATAAACTTGGCTCTGATAATCAAACTTGCTCTGATACTCACACGAAGGCTGTGAGGCAGAGGAAAAATTCACGTGACAAGAAATTTAAACATAAAATATTATTTAAATATTAATGTAGCTATTGCTCTAATTTTCTATTTTACCATATTCACATTCCTCCGGCTTCTTTTTTTAAAAAATAAATAAACGTATATATACTCTATACATAGTAAAATCACGGAGGAATTTCCATGATGAGAAAGCCCTTAAATAACATTTAAATTCAAAATCACCTAACTAACTTTTCCCCCGTCAAAATGCATTTAATACAATGTCCTTTTCATAATAATAAAACTTAAATATTAATCCTTGGCGGTGGCGGCTTTCTCCATAGTTCCCCGCGGTATCGCGATGGTTAAAATCTTGATTGCGATATTGCGGGCAGCGGTTAGTTGACGGCCCGGTAAACTGCGGCGGTTAAAAATAAAACAAGATTTTACTAAGTCTCCCGTGGTATCGCGATGGTTAAAATCTTGATTGCGATATTGCGGGCAGCGGTTAGTTGACGGCCCGGTAAACTGCGACGGTTAAAAATAAAACAAGCTTTTACTAAGTCTCCCGTGATATCGCGATGAATATTTTATTGATTGCGATATAGCGGGCATTGGCTGGAGTGACGTCAGGCGGTTGAGATAAAACAAAAAGCTACGGAAGTCTCCCGCGGTATCGCAATGGCTAATTTATTGATTGCGATATAGCGGGCAGTGGTTGGCGGGGACGGTGGCAGTTAGGGTTAATATTCCAACAATGTGGAGTTTAAAGGTAAGTAACCACACACAAATAATTGGGCTCTAGGAAAATTCACTGTCAACAATTCACCACCAACAAATTCACCTCCAACAATTCATTGCCAACAATTCATCTCGTGGAAAATTCACCAGCAACAATATGATATGAATTGCTGGTGGTGAGTTTTCCACAAGATAAATTTGTCAAATTGTTGGCAATGAATTGTTGGAGGTGAATTTACTGACGGTGAATTTTCCTAGACATTTGAACAAATATGAATTTAAAGAACTCTCAAATGTTTATTGTGTGGGGTTTGACAGGATTTTTTTTTCCCAAAGGGTGGCTTGTTTTTCCCTACTTCAGAAATGTACATCTGGATGAGTCGGTGTATCCAAACCCTCTCACATTCAACCCTTGGCGTTGGGAAGTATGTTCATCAATTTATATAACTAAATATACTTCCACACTGAAATTCACTAATCTAATCTCTGTCTTTAAATTTAGATTGCTCAATAAACTTCCTGTTAATTCCACACTGAAATTGAGTATATACTTGGCAGAAAAAGATACCAAGCATGTACTTCACACCTTTTGGAGGAGGCCCTCGAATATGTGCAGGCCAAGAATTAGCCAAGCTGGAAATCGCTATTTTTCTTCACTATCTAGTAACCCAGTTCACGTACAAATCAAACCCATTCCTTCATATTTCCAAATATTTTTTTTTTGAAAATCGGATAATTATTATGATATTGGTATTCAAAATTATAGTAAAAAGATTTATTGATCAGTATTAGTGTTCTTATTCTTTTGTGTGCAGATGGATCCATCATGATGATGAGATAATAAATTTCCCCTCTGTGAGTTTTAAGAATAAGTTACACATATCTCTAAAAGCTCTGCAACGCTGAGAAACACCAGAAGTGGCAGATATATCCATCAAATCGAGGATAGCAATTTATACTAGTAACCGTTGTATGAAAGACACATAGGAAATTCGAATATATGTGTATATCACTTAAGATAATAGTCCTGAACAAATGTTTGACTATGTGGAGGTTAAAATACATAATGCTTTCATATACTGGGTTTTATTTAACAAAAAAACAATTCACCCTATATTATATAAAGGTTCATTTATAATTGCTTGGATTTGCATTGAAAATTCCAAATTATGGGCTCGGCTGCTCTTATATATCTCCGGTTCTTAAGTATCATACTGCTGCTCTTATATATCTCCGGTTCTTAAATATCATACTACTTTCTTCGAGTGCTAGGGGATATTTCCTATCTTTTACTAAAAGAAGTGTAAAAATTTATTCAATTCAATATAGAGCAATACAAAACAAAGGAATTACAAAATTAATATTCTATATTTGTTGTTTTATTTTTAGATTTTTTATGGGCTCTTCTGTTTTAAATGGTTTAAGACCATTGCCATTTCATTGCTTTATCAAAAATATATTCACAATCAAGAAGTTTGTATCAGTCAAAAGATTTTGATAATGTATGTTAATGGTTAGAATGATTTATCTTGATAGAGTATTTTGTGAAAAGAATTATTTTAAAAAGTATGTCTAAAAATTGGGTGAATTTTGTTTGGGTTCTTCATGACATTTCATTAGAAGTTATTTCAAATATAATCAAGAGTTTCATAACTCTCTTCTTAGTTTTCTCCTTGGACTCGTGAATTCATAATGTTTGAGAAACAAAATTTTAAGACCCTTGTTTGGATTGAATATTTAGGTATACCCTTACCTTGTTGATTATTTCTTTATCATATGTCCCCCATTCTAGGGTACTATAGATGAACTTGATATTTTCAACTATACTTATGAATTCATATGAAGGTGGATCTCTTAAAAGATCTCAAATAGCCCATTGATATTCATATTGGTGACAACCATCATGTCTAATGAATTTTGTACATCAGCATTCCTAACACTTATTTTTCACATCAATTATATGATCACAAGATCAAGGAATCAAATGATTCATTTAGTAAACTTATCCTATATTGCCTATAATTATAAAATCTTAAATAATACCCTTAATTTGTATTTCTACCCCTCCTAGTATGCAATTTCTATTAAATATCACATTTTTGGTGAAGTTCATTACTATCTTTCCTTAAAAGGAGGTGCAAGTCAATGTAGGAGGATACATGCCTACTTATGTTGTTCTATTGCCTTGTATATTGTTGGGTAAACAATGTTGTCTATTGCTGGATATCATTTGTAATGAGAGTTCACAATATTTCTCTAAGGTCAAGAGGGTAGGACCTGATGGCATGGGATAAGTACTTTTACAGCTTGGATATAGATTTGAAAGATTTGCCTGTGTATGGTGATCGGATATAGATGAAGTGTTGCGCCTGAGATGAAGGAAGATGCTGGAGGGTGATACGATTAACAATCTGTGAAAAAGGCTTTGAAATAGGTAAAGCGAATGCAAGAAAGAATTTGCTCCATCAATATTTGTCACATGGAATGATTTTGAAGATGGAAAACATTTATATTGGTTTCTTGAACATGATCCGGTTATTTCCAATAAGAGTTTCTGTTTGCTGTCTCTCGCATTCGAAGAAGTAGTTTTTGGCTTCAGAAGTTTGGCTTGGAGGAGTCCAGATAATCCATGGTAAATTGGACTTTCACATTTTGGTATTTTCCCTTGTCACAGATTGATTTATTCGTCACAGTGCAGAAGGAGAATAAGAATTTAGTTTTTGTTGTATGTAAGGGTTTTCTTTCATTATTTCTGTCAATTTTTTACCCATTGCAATGAACGATAGAGTTTGGCATTGCCTCTGAAATATTATTAGTTTAGTTATTTTATTACATAATATATATTACGTCAATAGATATTTTTAATTTCTGGAGGGGTTACATCAAAATAATTTTTGACAATGGAGTTATATGGACACTTTCAGTTCAGTAAGTTAAAATCTCTATTTTTTTTATTAGTGTGAGAGAAATTTGAGAGAATAGCTTGGAGCTTACTTTTTGATAGGGTGATCCCCTCACCCACAACTTACACTATCTAAAACAAGAACCAAAACCAAATGAAAAATCCTTTGTAATCTGAATGGAAATCGTTCTCCTTTTTCCTTGTTGCAAGGTATCTATCCTTCCAATTTCATTTAAAATGCGGTGAAAGCCTCACAAAAGGCATATATCATTTCTACTGTCCATGACGCCTCTTCACCCATTTTTACACTACCGGACTTTGAATAGCATATTCTTCCGCTTTTGCAAAAATCTCAATTTTTAAATAGGAGATACCAGTTGTATTTGAGTTTTAGTTTTGGGTATGTGTAGGATCATGATAGGCCAAAAAGTGGCAATATGATGGGTATGTGGCTGACGGTCTTTTTTTTACCCAAAATTGATAAAACAAAAAGGGTTTTTAAAGGAAATTCTCATCTTTCCACCAATATAAATTATGCTTTATTTTGAATTTAATAAGTAATTATTATTCACTTTTATTCAAATTATGACTAATGTCCTAATTGATAGACTGATTGAAAAACATTTATAACTTTCAAATGATATCACATTTTTTGAAACCAAAACATGCATCACATTTTATGCTTCACATACTATAGGATTAAAAAAAGAAAAAATGAATTTCATGAAGTTTTGACTAAGTTAAGGTGGTTAGACATAAGTTTTTTATATTTTTAAATTTTAATAAAAATTCATAATTAATTATTTACTTGGAAAAATTACAAAAAAATATGCATCACATCGGGACATGAGTCCTCTACTTATATCTAAAATATTATAAAAAAATATTATCATTTTATTGTGGTTAAGGTGGTAGACAGACACCTACTTCTTATTTTTTTATTTTTTCCCTGAAATTTAAGTACTATTGTATTGAAATTTTAAATTTTCACCAAATAGATTTCATTTCTTCTTAAACAAGCCTAGAAACTGCATTCAGTTTGCTACAGATTCCATTCTTACATATTTTTGAAATAATATAGATAACTTATTCAAATTTCATTTTTGTTGGGCTATCTTTGGCAATTCCTGGCCAGAGAAGCTTAGATGATTCAGGTTCTTGTAATACAGGTGAGGATATTGCTAGGGACCTTTTGGTATTTGAGGTGGCATCAATCAGTTCATTTATGTTTTCAAGTTTGATTGCACAGGGTTTGATTATCTATATCTCTACTCTCTTTGATGCCTTTACTCATTAGAGCATTGAAATTCAGCCACAAGCCAAACATAAATGTGATGTTGTTTGATCACTAGTTGTATTGGCTTTTCATAAAGTCTCTCATTAAAAACATCTCTTATCAAGTTTTCTCATAAAAACTTATGAAAGTACGCTTGCGACTTGTCCTAATCGTTCCTAATTTTTTAGACCTGGCCTCAAAGTGAGAACAAGTAAACTGTCAACAAAAATTGCAAAATGGAAGCAAACTTGCTCAAACACCCAGAAGCACTCTTGAAAAAGTATTCAATGCAAAAGATAAAACTTAGATACTTAAGAGCTTTCAGATCCACACTATAACCAAGTGAGATAGTGGATAATCAACATATAGATTGACTTGTGAGCCACAAGATTCCAAATGCAATGACATGACAAACGAATCTCCAATTGAACACACAATAGAAATACCATAACAAACGAATCTCCAATTGAACACAACTGAACAACCACGGCAATAAGAAATAAACAGTAATGAAAAGCCTGTTGCGATGGTGGATAAAGTGAGCAGAGGGTCAGATGGCGCCCACATGAGTAGTTTGGGCACTCTTAGCAACCACATCAATGGCCTCTCTGAACCCTACCACAGCAGAATTTTTGTAAATAAAATGAACCAAAACCAGTCTCTGCTGTCTCCCTGATTTCCAGCTGCTATACCAAGTGCTAGGAGAACAAATTCCGCCTCTTAAAAACCTTGGCCTATAAAAAATCACACAAAAACCCTAGGAAATGACAATGAAAGTAAATCTACAAATATCAGGGTTTTAAAGCTTCTTGATTCTTGAGCTCAGCACAAGAATTTTTACCTTGGATTCCAATAGTGGTCTTTTGAGATTGCACCGGCCTTGAACAGGGCTTCCTCCAAATCACCATCGATGCTTCTTTAGTTTCCTCTGCCCGTTCAGAAGTGCATGCGAAATATTTGCACCAATATTTTCTCTGTTGTATCTGTCGGCAGAAAACCTGAAGCGCAGAAGTTCACCACATGTAAGGAGCAACTATTACGCCGATCAGCAGGCAAGTGGACCACATTTAACCGACTTTCATTCAAATGCTTATATATAAATAAACACCGAAAGATATATTCTGACAAATGTTAATTTATATTAAACATCAAATTACTTACATTAATCAAATAATAATAGTTATAAAGATTAATCATATAATAATATTAGCGTAGTAAAGATTAATCATATAATAATATTAACGTAGTAATGAATTTGATTTTGAAAAAGATAGACTTACAATGTTATGCAAAGAGGCAGCAAACTATCATTGAACTTTTGGTAAACAGTGCTTGTTTATCCTCCCCTCGATCATACGATGGGAGGCATGTCATGCCACACTTGGTTCCAAAGTGCCTCATTAGTTCAAAGAGTTTAAGTGCATCATTGCTAGAGCCATCCATTTGTTGAGAATCGTGTCTCAACCTTGCAAGCCTTTTTTTCAGAAAACTCTAGAATTTATTTGTGGTAGTTCTCCACAGGTTTATGTGTTGGAAAAAGGTGTATGAGTTGTTAAAAATGTGCCTTGTCCCTATTAGAATATAGGAGGGTTGTTTTTAGAGTATAAACAACTCATTGTATGAATTTAATGGGGGTCTAAACTAGAGGACAAAATTATGGACGAAAATGCTATTTTAACTTGGTTGGTTTCCCATCTTGGAAGTTACAAGTGACAAGTGGGTAACATGTGGCATGGTTGTTTTGCCCATGGTTTTGTAAAACCACAAATGGTTTCCAGGTTGTAAATCACTATAAAAGGAGGGCTTAGGGAGGTGTTTGAATCATTGAGTTTAGTTTGCAAGACTAAGTGCTAGAAGGAGTCTCTTCGAGTCTGAGTTTGAGTTGTGGTGATGCGCTCCTGCAAGAACTTGCATTGCAAGTGTATCGTAATATTTTGATTTGATAATACATTGTGCGAGTTTTGGAGGGTGGGGTTTTTCTCCTGGAAGGGTTTCCCCACGGTAATTACTGTGTTATGTGTTATTGTGATATTTCATTTATGCATGTTTATTTGTCCATTGAAATCTCTATAATAGTTAGTTGAATTTGCATAATCATCCTCTCAAAATTAGCGTAGGAAGCGATTCTGCGCACCTTTGCTTCCTTACACCATTGCTTTCTAGTTCACAGTGTCCTACATCCCCATTGGAGATGAAAGAGATGAGTCAAGTACCATATCAGAGTGTTGTTGGAACTTTGATGTATGCTATGGTCTGTACAAGACCAGACATTGCCCAAGCAGTGGGAGTACTTTCCCGTTACATGTCTAATCCAGGAAGAGCACATTGGGATGCAGTAAAAAGAGTTTTCAGATACTTACGGGGTACCTCAGAGTACTCTATATGTTTCCATGGAACAAGAAACGAGCATTCCTTGGATATTTGAGGCTACGTGGATTTAGACTGGGCCAGTGATGTTGATAGAAGAAGATCCACCAGTGCATATGTGTTTACATTATTCGGTGGTCCAATCAGTTGGATGAGCAAGCATCAAGCTGTGGTCTCTTTGTCCACTACAGAGGCAGAGTCTATGGCAGCTACTCATGCCTGCAAGGAAGCCATCTGGCTAAAGAGATTGTGTTTAGATATAGAGTTTAAACAGGGTGCAGTGACAATTTATAGTGACAGTTAGAGTGCAATCTGCCTAGCAAAGAACCTGACATTTCATGCCAGGACCAAGCACATTGATGTACAATATCATTTTGTGAGAGATATGGTCAAGGACGACAAGGTGAAGTTGGAGAAGGTGGAGACTTTGGTGAATGTTGCTGATGCATTAACTAAGCCCGTGAGCACAGAGAAATTCAGATGATGTTCAGAGTCTATAGGGCTCTCGGCCCCTAGCAATTAAGTCCGTGATACTTTGGATCCCATGACTCTTGCAAGGTGTTCGACAAGTGGGAGAATGTTGAGAATCGTGTCTCAACCTTGCAAGCCTTTTTTTTAGAAAACTCTAGAATTTGTTTGTGGTAGTTCTCCACAGGTTTATGTGTTGGAAAAAGGTGTATGAGTTGTTAAAAATGTGCCTTGTCCCTATTAGAATATAGGAGGGGTTTTTTTAGAGTATAAACAACTCATTGTATGAATTTAATGGGGGTCTAAACTAGAGGACAAAATTATGAACGAAAATGTTATTTTAACTTGGTTGGTTTCCCATCTTGGAAGTTACAAGTGACAAGTGGGTAACATGTGGCATGGTTGTTTTGCCCATGGTTTTGTAAAACCACAAATGGTTTCCAAGTTGTAAATCACTATAAAAGGAGGGCTCGGGGAGGTGTTTGAATCATTGAGTTTAGTTTGCAAGACTAAGTGCTAGAAGGAGTCTCTCTGAGTCCGAGTTTGAGTTGTGGTGATGCACTCTGTAAGAACTTGCATTGCAAGTGTATTGTAATCTTTTGATTTGATAATACATTGTGCGAGTTTTGGAGGGTGGGGTTTTTCTCCTGGAAGGGTTTCCCCATGGTAATTACTGTGTTATGTGTTTATTGTGATATTTCATTTATGCATGTTTATTTGTCCATTGAAATCTCTATAATAGTTAGTTGAATTTGCATAATCGTCCTCTCAAGATTAGCGTAGGAAGCGATTCCGCGCACCTTTGCTTCCTTACACCATTGCAGTTTTGGATTTCATCTCTTCTACACCTTTACATGACATTGAAAACTATTTTTTGAATTGATAAATCAACATTAAGTAACTGCTTTGTTTAATCTAATTATCATACAATGAACCCAACATCGTAGAGACCAAATTTACCAATGACAGAAAATATCATACTGAAATGATTTTATGTTTATTGTCTTATGACATCCTTCAATAGGACTTGGAGTACCTAATGAAAAGTGCATCGAAATTCTGAAAACCTATTTTAAAGCTTTGTCAAAAAGAGGAGGCAAAGTTATTGGTTTGTTATTGCCTGTGAACTAGTTTTACCCAAACACACTGATAACAGCTAGAGAACTGAAGAAGGTGGATGTGACATCCACAAGACACTCTCAAATACAAACACATGTAACAGACATGCTCAAATGTGTGCTGCTGCACAATATCATTAATTCATAACATGATTACAATCAATACATCGAATGTTGTTGCATTCATGATCACTTGATCATTACATTTGCTTGATTCCTTTGCTTTACAATTGCCTCAATATATAGAGGTCTTTCATTCATGCCTCACATTTCTAGACTGTTCTATTGCTCATCTATTTCTAGAAACTTCCTCTAGAATATTCTAACCTAGAACATTCCAACTTTCTAGAATTTTCCTTTTCTTAGCTTTTTGCTTTTTTCTCATTTAATTAATTAATTACAATTTACGGGAGAAATTACATATGCCAACACTCCCCCTTAATTTTGCCCGCATATTTTTCATTCCCAAATTTATTTCCAAATCTTGTCTTTCAAGTCTGCTGACTCACTCAAATCTTTTTCTTCAACTCTGACCCACTGTTGCGGCAGTCCTTCAAACCTTGATTATCAATTATTTCAAAACTTCAAACTAGAAGTCTTCTTTGCAAACTTGCTATCTGTAACTTTCTATCTTTTCTGACGTCTTGCTAAACAAACAAACCTCTCTTGATTTCTTTCATCTTTGACATAAGAACATTTCCACTTGAACAATCTTTTGAACATACTTGTCATCTTTTGCCAACTCGATCCGAAATACCATCCACTATCCATTTGCATGCTTCCTGTATTTTTCTTCTCTCTTTGCAAACACATCTTCTCTGAATGATTTCTCAAACCACATATTCTGCATGGATGTAGATCCCAACATGTATCCTTCGTATGTCCTTTCATGTTACAATGACAACATTGCACACATTCCATTTCTTTAACAAATTTGGTTACAACTGTATTATTTCCTTTACCTGCCACATATCCAAGACCTTCATGCTTTGGCCTCATCATTGGCTTAATTGGTTCTCTCATCCCTTGATCATGCCTTTCTAGTCCTTGTCCTTTGTATCCCATTCTTTCCATGATCTTTAAACCAACATTTTTTTCATTGCCATTACATTTAGCAACATTATCTTGACAATTTTTATCACAAACTTCTTCAGCAAAAACACATTTATCAAATGACAACTCAAATATTTTGTACTACATGAAACATCACATACGGATTTTGACTTCAAACATTCATTCAACTTTGTAATTTCCTTCATCTGCAAACTATTTGCTTCTTCTAATTTTTGTAACTTCTCTTCTAAATCATCAACCAATTTCACTCTTTTTTCCAATTCCTCATTCCTTGTATTAATCTCATCAAACAATTCTAGTTTTTCTTCAAGCTCTTTATTTCTCTCTAAATTTTCACAATTCCTTCACCTGCAAATTATTTATTTGTTCCACAAACTTTAACTTATCCTCTAGCTCTTCAATTGCCTCTGTATAAAAATTACATTTTTCTGCCCCCATTTCTTTCCTTAATTTTTCCAATTCTTTTTCTAAAAAATCCTTTTCACATTTTAAAATTGTATTTTCTTTCTTCACCTTTATTAATTCTTTTCTAAATCTTTTGTTTTCTCTTTCTTTACTCTATCATCTTTTCCCATTGAATCAAACAAATAAACTTACCTCAATTTTTTCTTCTAGAACTTCCCGTGCCTTCCAATATCTTCTTTACTGCTATGATTGATCCTCCTTCAGCAACTGTTGTTGTATCCTTTTGATTTTAGGCTCCCCCTCAATATCTGATGCCACTACTATGAATAGTAAAAATTTTAAACCCTGGACTTTTGACAACAACGATCTCTGGTACAAATTTGAACAATCTTATTTTTGCAATCTCATAGCACTTACAACAACACTTCTTACAAATCTTTTTACTCTTCCTTAATTTCTTCAATCATATTTTTTTGCAACATACAAATCTTTCTAAAATAAAAAAATTTCCAAATACTATTTTAACTTACTCCTGATCGGCAACTGTTCCTCTTCTTTGATTGATATGATTTCTCATCAAATCAGCAGCTCCAAATCATACACTTCCAGACTGCAATGACCTTTGGCAGCAAATTCCAGTGATCTTGACCTTATGGCTCTAATACCACATGAAGAAGGTCGATGTGACATCCACAAGACACTCTCAAATACAAAAACATGTAACAAACATGCTCAAATGTGTGTTGCTGCACAATATCATTAATTCATAAGATGATTACAATCAATACATCGAATGCTGCTGCATTCATGATCACTTGATCATTAGATTTGCTTGATGCCTTTGCTTTACAATTGCCTCAATATATAGAGGTATTTCATTCATGCCTCACATTTCTAGACTGTTCTATTGCTCATATATTTCTAGAAACTTCCTCTAGAATATTCTAACCTAGAACATTCCAACTTTCTAGAATTTTCCTTTTTTTAGCTTTTAGCTTTTTTCTCATTTAATTAATTAATTACAATTTATGGGAGAAATTACATATGCCAACAAGAACAAAAAATCTCCACGAAGGGGATATTTTGTTATGATAGTGTGCAGTTTGAGAGGTAAGGAACAAACAGAAGAGGAGTTTATACATCTGGGTATCGCTGCAGGATTCTCCTTCTATCTGGACCCGTTCTACACCGTTTTAGAAATTGAGTAGTAAATTGATATAGTAGATTGAGATTGCGGATTGAGATTATAGATTGAGATTGCAGATTGAGATTGTAGCTTGAGATTGCAGATTGAGATTGTAGAATGATTATGTTCATGAACTTAATGTCGAGACCCTGACATCTTGTTGAGATCATTAGGCTCTGTAGGATATTTTCTTTAATGGCAATCACAATGTTGTTGAGAAATTTAGTGAAGGGATGAAACATTGGAAGTCTCAAATCATCACAGTGAAGTTTGTAGTGAGATAATAAGATAAATCATTGCCTTGATACAAAACAAGAGTGTCTTAGAATTCATACAAAGCATCAACCTCATTATCCCTACCGTAGGCATTAAAGGATTTATCATACATGAGAAAGGACCATAAAACCAATGAGGACAAAGAAATGAAGGGTAACTCTGAAAATGCCTTTCAAATGGGATTTAAGGACTATCATTAGTCAAAGCACTTGATGTACAACTATCATAGGTTTTCCCAGGACAAGTTGGAAGATAATCCTTATGTAATTAGCTACAAGACTACATCATGATTAATTTGGTCATGTGGTCGGGTAAGTATAAAATGGTAGATAGGTAAATGTGTTACCTAGATGACTGTCACACCTAGTATAAGAGGATGGTCACATGTCAAAAATGTTCCTACCATGATCTCATAGGATTGTCATGTCACAAGGAAAAAAAGCTAATCTAAATCTATGATTACAGTCTTAATGCCTTTGGAATTAAGTGTGACATATTCATTCTTGATTAGACTTGCCATATGGGTTTTTTGCATGGTTGTACTATTGACTAAATTTTGAGGACACTAGGAGAATGAAGGCTTACAAGCATAGATACATGTATGTATATATGTGTATGTATGTTTATACATATACAAATACATATATACATGTACATCATATTACTACATGCATATATGTAGGAATATACACATATATGTACATTTATCTTCCAATTTTACTAAAAAAATTCAGGTTTGGAGGCTCCGCCAAATATTTGAGGAGTGGGAGAATATCTTCGAGTTATGGTTCTCTTCCATAGCCTTCTTGTGTAGGTATGTGCTAGATTAAAGTAAATTAATTCAAATTTCAGCTAACCTACTATAAATTGATTTAAATTTTCTTCAAACTAATGATGTCAGGACTAGGATTAAAATTGCTGAAGAGAAAGCGCAAAGGATAAAGAAAATAAAATTTCACACAAATTTTTTTTAGTAAAGTATGGATTTAGATAAACTATTTTAGAAGTAAGAGATGATTAAGCAAGAATGAGATGAGTTTAGTTAGGGTTTTATAATAATACAGTTGAACTACTAAAGTTATTGGTTTAAAAAAATTGTTGATAGAGTTTTCTGAGTTGATTCATTCATTAAAAGAAGAAGAAATAATTAAACATGATACAATGTAAATAAAGAAAGAATTAACTTGTAGATAGTCTAAATGGCCAAACTCTACTTTTCAAGAGAATAATTTTATTTAATAAAAGCCAAAACCTTGAACTTAAAATTAGGTTCATATATCCAACAATCTATAATTGAATAGTAATTTCAGTAGTGCACTACATAACAAAACATATCTAGAAACTATCAAATACATAGCAAAGCAAATAAAATAAGACTTGATACAACCTTACCTAATCTCCCCAATAATTTGTTGCACTTTATTGTTTATTTTCCCTTTAACCTATCATCTATTCTCAACAATAATCAATATTATTTATTTACACATAGTGAAAATGTTAAATCTCCTTATGATCCTCATATTATATTCCTTATACAAGAAAATTGATTATAAAACATAATTGTAATGTTGCAAAATCCATGCCAATCTACTATAATGTAAATGACCAGATTAGAATGGATTGAAGAACAAGTTGGCCACTCTTGCTGCTTTCATAACTTCTATAATATAGTATTGTCCTCCATTTTTTCTTATCCTAAATGGATGTCATTCTATGTCATCATTTTCTCATTGTGCTCAAACTTCTTTATCAAAAAATTGTATAGATTTATATCATTTTCTATGCCAATCAATGGGTGAATCCATTTGTACATTGTTTTTTTGTTTTTTGATGAATAGGCATTAATCTATATTAAATCAAAGATTAAAATACATATTCACAAAAAAACGGTGGGTGGTAAGAAGGCACACCCTGAGATTCATATGGGAAATTCCTAGAAAAACCAAAATAAAATGACTAGTCACATCGGCTTAGCTCAGAAGTTCATGATTACAAACATAACATAAAAGGCCATTAAGCAGCCAAAGCAATGCCAACAGATCCAGGAGGGTCTTTTTCATCCAATTTCTACCCCCATACATCAGCGGGGTCTAGAGTGACGTCAAGAGGAGGACCCCAACCATCATTAGCTTCTTTGTCTCTATCTTCATCTTCCTCACGTCGAGGCAAGATTACAAGTGCAAGCCGCATAAATATTTTACCAAAGTCTAGCCAACTAGAGCCAGAGGTGAGAGTCTCATCAGAGGGCCACTTGGAACCACTACTGCCACTCCCTGAAGCACCACTAGAAGGACACCCTCAGCTAGCCTGAGGCAGAGGAGGGCGGGTCTGTCGAGGAGGGAGGAATCCCTACTGAAGAGGAGGCTGAGAGTTGGGGCACATAAAACCACTCCGCTATTGGCCTCGAGAGGGAAAATAGCCATGAGAGGAGGTGGGAAAAGTGGGAACCTGAGCAACAGTACATAGGGCACTGCCCCAGTGGTCCAAAAGAACTTGCAGGTGAGCAACTTCAAGTGCAATTTTTTTTGCCTGCACCTAAATCTATAAGAGCACATTAGAACAAATGATAGCTTTAGAATATAAAGAAATTTTTGTATCCATTTGAGTATGAGAAAATATGGAGGAAATCTAGGTGAGTCTCCTAGCAGAACAATATGCCAAGAGAAGGGCTTTAGTCGAAAAGGCTGAAAGAAGTCATGAATCCAAGTCCAAAACTGTTGGGCTTTGGGGAAAAACCAAAAGTGATGCTTAAAAGACTCAACTTTCCCACAAAAAGGGTAATGAGGGTCCAAAACTGCCAGGTGAACAAGTCAAGAATCCACAGACAAGCCTTGGAAAATAATACACCAAGAAAAGTGGGAAAGTTTTGGCTCAATGCTTGCAAACCAAGTGGCGGAAAATATTTTACACAAGACATGAGTGAGAGATTGAAGAAGCCACATCTGGTTCAAACTGTCAATCATAGGAAAATTTGGTGAAAGCCACCTATAACCAAGCCTAGGCTTGTAATTCCTGAAAGGGGTTTCTAGGTACCACTTCTAGTCCTTCCACTAGGGCTTGGACCAACAAATTCCCACCTTATGAAACATTTCTATAGGAATAGAATTCACTAGACCATCATAAGTTGCATGGTCTTGGTTTTGAAGTATGTACAAGGCACGAAAAATACTCCCATGGAAAAATATGCATTTTGGGTCTGCGAAATATCTATTGTAAAGTTTGAATACCTTTCTTATGAAATATAAGTGCCTTAAGTGAAGGAAATTTAGCCAAAGGTTGACCATTGTTAGCAAAAAGAGGAGACCACCAATCACTATGTTGGATGAGTGAAATCCCATCATGATAACTAGAACTAGCCCAGTGAAGCCAGGGTTTAACTGCCTCCTAGGCTCTCCAAATGATTTTAGTAACAAAAGTCACCACAATTTAAACTGGTTCCTCCATGACCAGAAGGGTTTGAAAGCCAATCCCCTTCTAGGTGAGCCTATGCACAGGAAAGCCATATTGAATACAATGTTTGAGGAGAATTTTCTAGGCCTCATCTCTAGTAAGGGCCTAGATAATCCACTTCACACACAAGGTAGTACCTTGTCATTGAGTGGAGAGCAGCCCAAGATGGCTAGAGTCTTTAGGAAGATAGAAAAATTCCCATGTGACATGGTGAAACCCTCTATGAGATTCAACAGAAGCCCAAAGGGAGTCCTGGAGCAACTTTTCAAGTTTTTCATAGGCGGCTTTAGAGGGGGCCCAACAGGAGGAATAATAAGCATGAGTGGGCGCAAGAACTTTAGAACACACCTAAAATTTCCCTACCAAAGAGAGGGGCTTAGTAATCTAGTAAGCAAGCTTATGCTCAACTCTAGACATAACAACTTGCCATAGCTCAGTTGGAGATGCCTATAAGGCAAAGGGAATGCCCAAGAATCAAAAAATTTCTCCTGGCCCAATCCACTTCCAACCATACTGTTGAAACTGGGGTGGAGTGGGTAGAATAGACTTTCTATAGCACAAAGTTTTATGCCATTGAATGGAATAATCAAAAGCAAGGACAAAAATATTGAGACATTCTAGGGTTGCTTTGATATTATCTTCATCCTCAAGAAGAGTGAGGAAAGTGTCATCAACTAAATGACCATTAGCTAGCTAGGCTTGAGAGTTAGGCAATGAAATGATCTTGACACACTATTGAGAAACCATGTTGGCCAAAAGATAGCCAAACCCTTCAGCAATGAGCAAATATAGAGAAGGGGAAAGCAAACAACCTTGCCAGATGGAACGAAAAAATCCCAAAGGTAGAGGATTGGCAGCCATTAATGGTGATACAAGTAGAAGCATCTGCAAAGAGAAGTAGATAGTCTAAATGAAATTGGGCCCAAACCCTAAAGCTTGTAGCATCGCAAGAATAAAGGTCATTCAATGCGGCCATAGGCTTTAGCTAAATCAATTTTGAGAAAAATAGTCTTCTGGTCTAATTGTTGGGCCCACTCCATACCTTCCCACATGGCAATAATATTATGGGTATGTGCAAGATCATCATGGAAAAAATAGGCCCTTAAGTGGTGAAAAATTCAGAAAAATCAAAGTTAGACAACTTGACGTAAAACTTTGAATAAGTTATCTATATTATTTCAAAAATATGTAAGAATATAATTTTTAGCAAATCGAATGTAGTTTCTAAACTACTAGGTTTTTTTTTTTTTAAATCTATTTTGAAGGAGAATTTGAACTCAATGCAATAGTATCTAAATTTTGTAGTGGGAAGTGGGGTGTTTGTTTCCTGACCACCCCATCCACAATAAAATGATAATATATTTTGCATTTTAGACATAAGTAGAGGACCTGTCCATGATGTGGCATTAGTATTTAAATAATTTAATTTAAATTTTTAACAACTTTTTAAAAAATATAAAACTCGATGTCCTAATTAATTAATTTGGTCAAATCATGAAATTTAATTTTTAACCTTCACATGCAAAGATAGATGGACACATGTTTTGGATTCAAAACATGTGATACCATTTAAAAGGCTATAGAGGTTTTTCAATCACCATCAATCAGACTTAGCCAGCTCTTTTAAACAAGGCAACAATTATTATTATTTATTAAATTCAAAAATAAAGTTACATAATTTAGTGTAAGTTGAGAATCTCCTTTAAAAAACCTCTTTTTTACCATCAATTTTGGTAAAAATTCCATGCCCACATACCCTACACATACCCATCATATCGCCACTTTTTTCGCCATCATGATCACATAATCATACCAGATGAAATCAGATTTGATGAATCTTGTTTGCCCTGTACACAATTTGAGGTAAAAGATAGATTGCACAAAGCCAGCAAAAGATTTCGTAAGAGATAATACATATCATCTCATCGCAAATATCGACTGCATTTCACGTTTATGAATTTAATATTTCATTTGTTTATTAAATTACCTAGAGAATTAGCATGAAAAAATTCTAAGTAAACATGATATAGATCTTTCCCAACGCAATCCGAGAGGGCCTTATAAAATTCACAAGGAAACCCATCGATCCCTGAGGCTTTGTCATCAACCATGGAATGAATAGCTTCCTTGAGATCCTCCAATGTTAGCAATTGATCACACAAATTTCTCTAGGCTGAGGAGAGCCTATTTGGCACAACATCAAGGCAATCTTGGAGGAATTGTTGCCACACAGGCATGTATTCCTGTGTAGTGAAAACCTACTCATAGTGGTGCACAAAGGCCTAGAGAATTTCAAGAAGCTTAGAGAGCACCTAGATTCCATATTTAACTTTTTTAATGTTCAAGGATGAGTGCCTAGTACATAGGACTAGAAAAAACTCTTTAGAGGCATGATCACCAACTTTGATCCACTGTAACCTGGCTTTAATTTTAGCCCCTTTGGTAGCATAATTGTTTGCAACTTTCTTTTTGTACCTTAATTATGCCACCCTAACTTGTAATGGTGAGGAAAACGGGTTTGTTGCCAAAGCCTCAGTAGTTGAACGTAGGTCAGAGGTGGTGGCCCTTCATAAGACCACTAGTAAAAGATAGCTAGCCGGCACCCATAAATGCATAGAAATTAAGCCGTATGAGTGATAACATCATTCCACCATGTAATCCAACTTGTATGATGATTTGGCCTACACTCTAGATTCCAAACTCTACGAATGTAGGCCAGAGCAATCTTATGGAAAAGGAAAGAAGTATTCAAAAAGAATTTATTTTTACATGTGTGAGGTTGTCATGTCTCCCATTCAATGTGAAAAGAAATGGGGAAGTGGTCAGATAGAGTCACATCCACTAATGGCTTAATCGACAGAGAAGAACTATCAAAAGAGAAAAAAGATTGAGCTAAGATCATGGCACGATCAAGGCACTTAAATATTCTATCAGAACCGGCCCTAAAATTACACCAAGTGTGCCAAAGATAATGGAATGGCGATGACCAATATTGGGATTAAAAAGACCCAATTTATTGCTCCTATAAAACCACGCTTCATGTTTTCCAGCTGCCCATCTAAATGGAAAGGTTCCATCTTTCTCATACACCATCTTAACCATATTGAAATCCCCACATAATAACCAAGTAGAAATTGGAAATGAATCAACAATCTAACACCAAAGCAAAGAGCACTCCACAACATCATTAAAAGCATAAACATTAATAATCCCAAAGGAGTGATTATCAATGTTAAGAAGGATCCAGATGAGTCAATGAGTAGGATCAGACCCATGGTAAACCACACAAGCATGCCACTATGGGGAAAAAAGGGTGACAAATCCACCATGCCCAGCCTCATGAGTAGCGCAAAACATTTTACTGGCTAGCCAAATAGAACAACAAGCTGAAGAAAGCAAGAATCCATAAATTTTAACCTCTTGGAGACAAAACACTTCAATACCAGAATATTTTCATAAAGTATCGCTAATAGAATACTTTTTGGAAAGGTCTATCAGAATTTGAATGTTCCATGAGAGGAAATTCATGAATTGAACTCCTCCATATTGTCAGAGTCTAGTTCCTCTTCATTCATGGAAGAGAAATGATTTTGCAAATACTCTGGCAGAACTGACCCAATCTGAATAGGAGAGGAAAATCTCCACTTTTCTTGCACATATTCACTTGCTTCAAGTGGTGGAGAAGGACTGCGAGACCACCTTTGAGCTCTCGACACAAGAGGATAAATGTTTGGTTGAGCAATCATAATGATAGTAGGTTGAGGTGTTGCCTTTGTCCAGGGCTGCACCAAAACATTATTAGCTCTGACAAGAGCTTCCATCCCCTTCCCTAAAGGGTTTGAAACTACCTTCGATGGTTCAGAGGCCTTAGAAGCTAACCCAGAACTAGTGGACTTAGTTTTTTGGCTTGTAACCATGGTCCATTTTTCATCAAGTTTGGCAGCAGAAGTCTCCACCTGATGAGGCTTCTCAGTATCTCATGGTGGAGAAGGTGTACAAGGAACTACTAAATTCCAATCCTTAATATTGTGGTTTGCAAACTGACACCTATAACATGTGTTGGGTGGATTAAAATAAGTGAATTTCTAGGTATGTCGGAGAGCTCCAATTTGAATATCAATGGATTCTTTCAAATCCTTGGAGAGGTCTACTTCCACATAGATCCATTTTTAGGGTAAGGACTAGACAAACCTATAGGGCTCAATACAAATGACCCTCCCCAATGAGGATGCAATATGATTAAAAAAAGGCACACAAGGAATAGGAAACCAAGAATTCAATCCAAGAAACCAGACCAACTTGGTGTCATCTAAGATAGAAAATCTTAACCCATGCCTAGAAAACCAACAAAGAGGATCCGACATAATTAGCACCCAGCTGATAGACTAGTCATGATTGACCTCTCGCAAAGTGAACAAAAGAAACCCTTGTTAAATTTTGACCATATCAAAGTGGATCCCATGAGGACTTGTACTTACAATCATCTGAGTGCCACTTTCAAGGGGAGTGACTCAAAAAAAATAACCCACAAGGGTATGTTGCCCAAGCACTGACAAGCATAATCAAAATTAAAAGGAAAACCACATTAGCTAGGGAGTTAGAACACTCACTCGTGAAAGATTTTCTAACAAATTTCATGTTTAGCTGTGTAGGAGGAGTTATTGAGCATCACAAACCTACCAACACAAAGATGAACTATCAGGGTTAGTGTTTATTGAAGGAATATTAAAACACAAAATGCGTAGTACACACAAGAGGCAGGGTTTCAAGCAGATGCAAATATGACACAGAGGCACCAAGGGTGATTGCAAAACCACAAAAATCCTAGCAGAGTTTCAGACACTTTTTTTTGATTCCATACACATGTATTAGATAAGGATAAGCTTTATTGTAAACATTTATATTATTATATATAAGTTTTAAAATATATTTTGAAAAGGTTTATAATAAAAATAGTTGGTTAAATTCAAAAATGTATATTTACAAAAGTATAACAATAAAGATACAAGATTATTATAAATTAAGTGTACGTTGTTGTATTAGATAATAGTGTTAGAGTATCTTAGTTTTTAAAATAATTAATAGACATATTCATATAGTACATTTCCAATTATTCATCCATCTTAAATTATAAATTAATCTTGTACAATATGGAGACCAAGACACACCCTAAGTAACAATGTGAATTTTAACATTAACAAAAAACTCATAATTTGTAGGTTTATCATTAAAAGTAAATTCATGACTGTAGCCTACCTAAAGCTAAATATCTTCTCATGTGAGAACAAACCAATCTTTAAAAAATCACTATCCCATTTAGAAAATGACTTAACTCATTCAAAATATTTTGAAATGATTTCAACAACAAACAAACCCTTAATTTTGACTAAACTAGAAATATCAAAGTGACTAAATGATGATACCCTCTACATCACTTCCTTTATAGGGAGATATTCCTCAACGCATGTTTAAGAAGAATTTTCCAAAGCTCTAATGACCCACTTAGAGAAAAATACTCTATTTATGAATTTTAATAACCCCCATCTCCTTGTCTAATGGTGGACAAAAAAATACTTGAGTGACTCAAAAAAAGCCATGAAATATTTAACCATTAACCAATAAAAAAATAATAGGCATAGCCAAAAGTATAAAACAATAACACAATCAAGATCTACTTAAAAAATACTAACATAAATTACAAATTACATCAGAAAATATTAATTCCTCTCATTCTCTAATGCAACCAATACAAATAAAATTATAATTTTTAACTAAAATTAATAATCCTCCACATTTCTTAATGTTCTTTTTTTAAAGCCTAAAAATCCTCTAGCAAAACTCAAATCTATGAAAAAATCCTAAAAAAACCTAGTTTAGAAAAACTACTATTTTTAGTAATTTTGTATTTAAGCACATATGAATCTAAAAATTGTCCTGAAAAATCCTACACAACTAAGTGATTCTCGAGAGTTGCATCCAACCCAATATCTGTACTTAGTAGCTAAATTATTAATTTTGAAAAACTTCAAAATATTTTAAAAATTATATTAAATTATAAATTTTGGGCCTTAGATGGTTAAATTTGGCCCCAAAAAATGTTGAAATAGGTCATAACCAAACAAGTAAATTGTGTTTAAATGTGCATTGCTTCAAGATATTTAATCTAAAAAGGAGGGATCTAACAACTTCCCAAATCCAAAGTTAAGATCTTTGTATGTTTCTCCACCAACATCATCTCCTAGTTGAAAAACTAAATTCCTATTATTTGTTCCTATCAAATTTCTTTAATTCTCACTCTAATATCCTAGTATTGTTTCCTATTATAATCCTCTTCATTATATTAGAACTGTCATAACCAACTAATCTCGTATTCACGTTGCAATGCAATCTTTTCGTTGATGCATTGATGCTTTGTCCATTTTGAAAGCTTGTAGTGTTTACAAGGAAAGATACATCAACATGAAAGTGCAAGCATCCAACCTGGACATCATTTGTCTACATTGTGCTTATGAAAAGGGAATCCATAGATTCAGTTCATTGAACAAGATGGATCCAAGACCATAACCTCCCGTCCTTGCAAAGCTTACTTAGATTGAAGAAATGCTTATAGCTAGAGTTGCTCGAGTTTTGAAAGTGACCCATGCTAGAGGAGGCCAATACAAATTTAGTGGCCATACTATAATCTTCCCTTAAGACATCATGCCCATTGCAACTTTGTTACCACATCACCTACATGATATTGAAGTGGTGATCGTTTAAAGAATTAGCATTCAAGGGATCTAACTATGATTGCTATGTTGACAAACATAATGTCATGGCTACATTGATATACAAAATTGAAAATGATCCATACTATAGTGATGTTGTAATTGATTTTGATGCTTTAAAATTTTTTCCTACTACAAGTACTAACATCTCTGATCTTCTACACATAATGAAAGAACTAGTACATAACATAGCTAAACCAGTGACAACTTCAGAAATTGTTGCTAATGAGGAAGTTGACCTTGAGGACTCATCATCATTTATTCCATTGATGCCCAACCCTCCCTAGGAATTTCAAGCAATTAGAGATGCCTTACAGATTAAAGAAATTAGTCAAGATACTTTTCCTTAGCCTGAGATAAATTCTAACCCTATCAATGAATACAATACAAGAGGGTTAGGTTATTAAGCATGGATTTTCCAACATTGTTCCCCACTGGAACAACGATGCTCCTACAGTTGAGAAGCATATAGATTCACTTACATGAATATGCATTGCACTTTATGAGACACTATGATAATAGATTTGGGAGGCATGTCAGATTTATATATTACCTTTATAATTTAATAACGAGGCATCAAAGCAAACAATCAACTTCTATTTTCATGAAAACAAACTTGGAAGAAAGAATCCCAAAGTTGGTGGTTACATTGCGACAATTGCTTCAAGATGTACCAAACACCCAGATAGTAAACCAACTCATTCACTTTGGTACATCTTTACAAGGGACACACTCATATTGGGGCAAGTGCTGGCAATAACTCATGATAATGATCCACCACCTTGGGACACCAACTCTTTTCTTCACTTTGAGCTCTACAGACACAAAATGACCTGATTTGCACAAGGTACTTGATCTTGGTGCCCAACCACATATGACATACTCCCAAAGATGTTTCACAGATAATGTCATCCAAAATATCATATAACAACCTCAACATGCACTTGCGGTTCACCATTTTCTGTGAAGAGATTATTGAGAGGCTTTTCCATACAAAGGATTATTGGTATATGTATGAATGGAAGAACTGTGGATTAACACATGTCCATGGTTTCTTGTGGCTTCCAGGTGCCCCAAATATGGACATGCTTGACTAGTCCAACCAACATGAGGTTCAACATGAAAATATATTCTTCAATTGTTATGTTTCAGCATGGAATCCTCATTCTCCAGAACAAATAATATCAAGAGTCCACCACTCTTCTTTGGAGGACCTATGTTTGCTTGACAATTCACAAATTTCTTGCATGGAACCAATGGTGAATTATGAGCAACTGGTGAACACCATCCAAAGGAATACCCAATGTACTCAATACACACGCCTTAGGAAAAAATCCCACCAATTACAATGTTACTACAAATCTCTATGGAATGCACAACCATCATCGACATTGGCAACTGACAGTGAATCAAACAAATATTATAATCCATCAAGAAATGATGAGAACGTTAATATTCACAACCCTAAGATGCTTGCAATCTGGTGAGAAAATGTTGATTTCTAGCCAGTCTTGTCAAGACAAATTATGCTAAACTACATTTCCAAATATTCATCAAAGTCTAAAAAAAAGTCTAAAAGCTATATTGATATCTTGCAAAGGCTTGTGAATACAAATTCATATGGGGATAAAGCGTTGCTTTTCTATCAAAAATTCATGATGAACTTGGTTGCAGATCATGACATTGGTACACAAGAAACATGACATATGCTACAAAAGTTCCCCCTTGTCATGTCAAGCCAAAATTTCCTATCTTTGAACTTTAGTAGGCAAACATTCCACTGTTTGAAATCATTTGATAATGGTGATGAGCTTGCAAGTATTTATATTCATTGTTACATGCAAAGACCAGCTGAGATGGACACTATATCCTTTATTCAATCTGCACAATTGTATACATATCAGAAAAATCGCAAACGTGGGGGTTGTCATTTGCAACAACACCCTTCTATCATCATTGTTTACCCACTATTCAACTCTTCCCCCTTGCGCATTGTGATACCTTTGGAATATTTTCTTGGTAGGAATTGCTGCTATACAAGCCTTTTCAAAATTTTAAAGTAGATATAGGCCTCACTAGAGATAGTATAACACAAAATTGGAGGCTATTTCATTTTGTTGACTGTCACCCTTGGCATGTCAATAGAGTTATTGCTCCCCCCACTAGTGAAGAGGAAGGTGATAGTGATACTAACAGCACCCAGTCTCTGCCTCTTGTAGATGAATATGAATGAAAGTTGATTTCACGCCTTGGTGCTACAAACAATGTTTGCTTTGACCAACTACAACTATTGGGTAGATGAGACTTTGATTTAAATCACATGTGGGGCACACACCATGTTTTTGAGAATCTACATAAATTTGTTGTAGATTCATCTCAACAAGTAAATTGCATACAGTTGAAGATACTCTTTGCCCACCTATTGCACCTACACTTTGTTATCAGCTATCTCCTAAGCAAAAGCTTGCTCTAAATATCATTAAACAACACCATCTTGGCCCATCTTCATCATCACCATTCCGTATGATTATTCAAGGTACTACTAGTATACATAAATAATTTCTTATAGACAACATCCAAAGAACACTAAATACATCGCCAAATCAAAGAATGAATCCTTTGCTTGCTTTGGCACCAATGTGGGTGGCTGCTTACAATATATGTGTGTCTACAGTTCATGCAACTCTTCAGATACCAATTAGAGATATGAATCCATTAAACGGACATCCATTGACCATATTTCAAGAGGACTTCAAACATATTAAGTACATATTAATTGATGAAATGAGCTTCTTGGGGCCCAAGTTGTTACTCAAAATAGATAATTGATTGTGGCAAGCATTTCCTGCTAGACATATGCAAGCATTTGGTGGTGCCTCTGTTATACTTGTGGGTGACCTAGCATAGTTTCTTCCTATTTTGGATAGGCCTATCTATGCTTCTCACTCCATAGCCTTGGCTCTTTTGCACACTTTTAATGTTGTTGTCACACTCGACATAGTATTCCACTAACATGGATAGTCTGATACACAACAAGAGTTCTATAAACTCCTTTTGAATATTAGAAATTCTTAGGCATCTCATGCTGATTGGAAAACTCTTATGAACTGGAAAAACACCATCCTTTCATTTGAACAAAATGAAGATTTTGATGCAGCTATTCACTTATTCCCAACAAATAGGTTGGTTACCTTGCACAATAGAAAAATGCTTTAACAATTAAATTTTCCCATTGCAATTAGTATTACTGAAACTACTTAGCAAAACACACTTGATTATGGTGATGATGAGTAACTTCAAGAAAAGCTCTTACTTGAAATTGGTGAACAAGTAATGTTAACAAAAAATATTTGGTGGCAGCTGGCCTGGCTAATGGATCATTGGGTTTTTTCAAGTTTATCGTATATGCTAGGGATGCTAAACCACCTCAACTACTTGAATATGTTGTTGTGCATTTCCCAAACTACATTGGCCCAACATGGGATTAAGAAAATTTAAAATAAATCCCCATTCCCCCGATCACATAGGGAAGTTGAATACAACTCCCCTTAACAATGGCTTGGGAAATAACAATACATAATCTCAAGGCTTGAGATTAGAAAAAGATACAATAGATATTGGAACTAAGGAAAGACAAGGAATAACATTCACAAATCTTTCCTATGTAAAATAAATTGCATGAATACGCATAGATCGACCTTTTTCTTTTGATAAATTCTCCATATTGTTGGGAATAGGATGCCATTTAATTGCAATCCTAAACATTATTTCATGTATCTCCTAAGTCCTTGGAAAGTGTTCCCCAAAGACTAGGATTGGAAAGAGTTAAATTTGAATGAAATGAACATGTAAATTGACATTTTTAATTAATTCTAAATGATATGAACATGTGGGGATGCCCATGAAGAGCTCCTACAAAATAGAAGCACATGGGGCACCCACATGGAAGGTGGAACTCACCTTGAGTTAAGTTAACTATTTGGAGTAAAAGATAACAATTCAGTAATGCATGTAAATATCCTAGAAGTTAGGGATTGATATTTACATGCATGGAGGTCAATCCAGTTTAGTATCAGTTCAGTTCAGTATCAGTTCAGTTCAATTTAGTTCAGTTTAGTTCATTTCAATTCAGTTAATTTATGGTTCAATTATCTTTATTTGCATGTAGTTAGTTTTAGTTGAATGCTAGTTGACTTCATTTGACTTGGAATGTATGACTAATGACTTGAGTTACATAATAGATAATAGGTGACACATTCTGTTAAGTGGGGATGTAATACCCCTCCTCTTACTATTTGGATTTATTAATTTCTATGCTTTAACTTGATACGTTGTTACTATGATGATACTATTATGGTTTGATTTGGTTGGTTTCAAGTTTGATGATGTTATTCCTTTAGTGGACATGATCATTTGATATGACATTATTAGTATGATTTATGATACTCTGTGTGTTGATTGGATTATTGTTTATTCAAATAGTTGTTCATTAATGTTTATATGTCAATGTGATGATTCTATGGTGATGTTATTTAATTCAGTATTATTTTATAATGCAATGGTTAATAATTAGTTATGATGCAGTAGTTAAGTAATCACATTATCTTATGATCAATTTGGTTAGAAATGTTAGTTCATCATTGATATTGTAATTGTTAGAATAGATTAGGTGAGAGGACAGTGTAGCATCACTCGTTCATGAGTGCCCTACTACACTGCAATTCCTTCTCATGATAGGATGTTTGACTATATATATACATGTGCTACTTGACGTTTATTTGGATGCATGATAGCAGGAATAAGTCTCGATTCCACCTGCTTTGGCAGGAAAGGGCGAGCAATAAATGAACCCAATGGGTAAAAATGTTGAAAAAGGGAGTAGGTTTGGAAGTGTCCCCGTCCCATGTCTGTCGTCTTGTTGTAGTTGTTGTGTCATGACTGAAGTGTTGTCCTTGTTATGCATTTTGATTGTTGAGTATTTATTTATGGTTAGTGTCCGAGTAATTAATCTTATTTGATAGGATAATTAATTAAAGTTGTCTTGTTGTTTTGATTTAATTGCGAGTTAGAAAAATGTTAAATTTAAATATATTGTAAATTAAAAAGGCATTTAATTAATGAAAGTGCAAATAATTATAATTAAATTAATATTGTTGAGAATAATTAGATATTATATTTTTATTAATATTAGATTAGAAAATCATGTGAGGATAATTATATATTATTTTTTTTTTAATTAATATTAAATTAGCAAATCTTGCATAGATAATATCTTGATTTAATAAATTATTTTAATTAAAATTGTAGATAAGTTGTGCTTTTAAAAGCAGGAAAAAGGACCAATAAGAAAGAAGGATTTTTGAGAAAAGAAAGCGGAAGAGCTTTATTGAATCTTTATTTTTGATTTATTATTTTTTTTATGAGGGATTATTCACACAGAGGTTTTTGGCTCTATTGTTTTGGGATTGGGAAAAGAAAGATAGTTTTTGGGGTTTGGTGTTTTTCCTGGGTAAAATTATTGTGGTTTTGGAAAGAAAATATTTTCAGAAGAACGTTGAAGGTTGAAGATCGAGAAAAGAGCTGAAGGCAGGAAGTCGAAAAGAGGATTTAGAAAGGATTCTTCATCGAACAAAGGACTCCAGGTTCTATTTTGTTAATTTTAGTATTATTTTATTGTTTTGAAAATAAAATTTAGTTGAGTTTGAGAAATCCATTCCTCTAGTTCCTTTTTGAAAATGAATCTGTGAATTGAAAACTTGTATTAAAAACCCTCGAATTTTTTGTAGAAAAATTTAGTAAAACCCCTTCGAAAACTTTCAATATAGTTTGATAGAGAATTTTATTGTTTTGAAAAGAGAACCATTTTTATCATTGGTTAAATTTGCATGCTCAAATGTGGACTTGTATTTGATATAAAACAGATTGGTTTAAATTAATTAATTGTTATTTTGGTTAAATATATATAAATATATATATACACTATGTATATATATATTCACAGAGGCTATATAAATTTATACATATCTGAATGAATATAAAAATACATATTTAGTTAATTGTGAAAATTTTGTGTTCATTTAGAAATCATATGAACGTTTCTAATTTAAAAATATTACCAGTGCTTCGAAATTCGTGTTGTGCTTTGTTTGTATCTAACATAAATTTATATATATATATATATATATATATATATATATATATATATATATATATATTTATATATTTATATATGTACTAGTAATGCTCAAGTGGAAGTACGAATTTCATATATAAAAATAATAATAATAAAAATAGTCATATATAAAGTATTTACATTCATTTTCTGGGAATTCAAAATCTTCCTTTTAAAAGTTTTTTTTTTAATATATGAAAATAAAATAAAATAAAAACTAAAAATAAAATTTAATACTTTAATTTTTGTTTTAAGGTGAGTGGACGGCCGCAGCCGTACCACCCACCAGGGTTGCGCATAGTCCACGGACTGCGCATAGTCCACGGACTGTGCACAGTAGTCCAGACTATGCACAGTAGTCCTGACTGCGCACAACAGTCCTGACTGTTGTACGCAGTCATAAGGACTGCGGCCTCCCTTTGGGAGCTGCGCAGCACAGGGATGAGACTTTTGTCCCTTTATGTTATTTAATATTTTTTTTAATATAAATGGAAATGCGTTATTTTATCTCATTCGAATTATATTTAAATTTATATTATTTAATATACGTGTAATATATATTTAACTATATATTATATATTATTTTATATATATGTAATATATATTTATATATATATTATATATTATTATATATGTATGAATAAATTAAGTGTTAATTTTTATAATAAATTTTATTATATTTGTTTTAATATATATATATCTTATTTTTATATAAGTATATATATGTGTGAAGGTGTATATACAGGTATATATAAATATGTATATGTATTGAATAGTTATTTTTGTTGTTATGTTAGAAAGTAAGTTTGAAAATTTTAATATTTTGCAATATTATAGTTAATTAGGAAATTGGAAATAAATTTATTGTGTTGTGTTGAAACGAGT
Organism: Sequoia sempervirens; assembly: GCA_007258455.2. NCBI lineage: Eukaryota > Viridiplantae > Streptophyta > Pinopsida > Cupressales > Cupressaceae > Sequoia > Sequoia sempervirens. Next base: position 37,074 of record VDFB02085985.1, read on the forward strand.
TTTCTCATGTAATTGATTGATTTATTGGGTGAAATTTATTATTCATTGTAATTTGTTTTATGGATTTGATTAAATGTAATTGTGATTCTAGAGATTATTTGTTAATTCTATTGTGGCATGTTCTTCGTAGTGCTTTTGTGTCATAGGGGAAAACTCTAGGTTTACCTTACCTTTCGTAAGAGTTTAAGTTATTGTTAAGGGCTTCCAGAGATGGAATGCTTTTCTATCATGTTTTTTTTTATTCTCCATGTCAGACAAATGGGATTAAGGGTCTATGTAAGTCTTCCAGAGAAGTTATCTAGAGTGTGATGTTTTTGTGTAGAGGTTCAATTTGTGAATCACCTTGGGAATGGTATAGAGTTGTACTATGATGTTGTACCCGGTTTCCACAAACAAGGATTTGCGCCTCCTAGAAAATAGGAGAGGGTAATGAGATTTGTACCTCCTTTGGAAGGAGTGTATTTTCTTATTTGGTTTCCTCCAGTGTTTGGACTGAGTTTCCTTGTTTTGTTTCCTCCTTAGATTGAAGAGGTTATGTTGTCTAGTTATCTATTGTGGTATTGTACTTTGTGTGTTTTCGATAGGAGAGTGGCTCTTTGTGGGGGTCTAGCACACAAAGGGGTGCTAGGGTAACTCACCTAGAGTTTAACTAAGTGATAATCTAACATAATTAATGGGGATCTTTCACAGTAATAAAGATAAAGAATGTCTCTCTAATGAAGCAAGTGAGTGGTAAGGCTCGAGATGAGATGGGACGCATAATTTTGCGTGAGGGTCCAGCGGCCGGTAGAGGCAAGCCAGGGTAACCCAGGATGGGGGTCCAGTAGCCTAGGAAGGTTGAGCCAGGGTAACTCATGGCAATTTATGTATGACACTCTTCCTATGTCGATAGTTAATCAGTTATTGTGTGATGTTCATGATTTTTGTTCTCTAGAAGCATTGTAACCTCGTGTTAAGTGATATTGTGTTTGTAGTTGTTAAGTGACTTTGTGATTGTAGTTGTTAAATGATATTGTGTCTATAGTGGTTAAGTGATTTATTGATTTCTCTTTGGTTATTGTTGGAAATAGTCTTTGATATTATGTCTTGAGTTTCATTGATGTTGTGATTATGACCTTGTTGTAAATTGTATATGTAGTTATTGAGATGTATTTTCAGTCAATTGTATTTTACTATCAATTGGATGTAATGTATATTCAAGCCATGTATTTATTTAGGAATGATCATTTGTAATAGTTGTGTTAAGTTGTGTTATATCTGTGGTAATATAAATGTTTCATATCTTTATAGTATTTTTCGTTGTCATATGTACATATGTTATGAATATGGTTATTGTTTAATAGATATTTTAAATGGTGAAGTGGGAATGAATAGATTTATGTAATTGTTTAATTATTGTTATCTTATTATCGATGTTATCGGTTAGTGTAGTAATGTCACCCCGTGTACCCCAATGGAATTAGTCATGCAACTTAGTATATTGTTATATTAGAATACTTAAGTATGTTTATTATATTCTTAAAAGAAAAATTTGTTCCGTTATTATTAGTTCCTTTGGGGTTCGCATGGCGGGGCATTACAGGGGATGATCAATCATGCATGGTATTTGCATGAATGGTGGAGAGATATGTTTCAGTTAATAGAGATTGACTTGGACCCACCTTGGGCACCCAAGTTGGCATCTCTGACTTAAGACTTTTGCATGATAAGATATTTTATAAGGCTGAGTTAAGTGGGCCCATTCTTGGGCACCACCTTTGAGGATAAGCTTAGAAGATATCTTCAAAACCAACATTGAGTTATGAATTTAGTTTGGGACACCCAAATGGATGAAGGACTTGTTTTGACATTGTTCTTCATGTTAGAACTCTACTTGCAAAGAATAGGTGTGGGTTTTGTGAGATAAGAATTGTGCTTTGTAATTGTAAACTCTTTGGAGTTTAGAAGGCTCGTTATTATCTATATATTGCAGTGAAAGTTGAAGAGCTAATCAGATTTTATTACAGGTTGTGAAGAAGAATTTTTGAAGGAAAAGGAACCATATTAAGCAAGGATTGGAATTATTGTAATCTTATTCTAAGATTAAATAATACATTGATTGTTGGTGGAGTTATTTCCCAAAAGGGTTTTTCCATGGTATATGTTGTGTAACTTCTTTCTTTTGGTCTTATTCTTCTACAATCTTTGTCCACTTCTACAAATGGTAAAATGAATTAAACAAATAATCATCCACAAAGAAATTGTAACAAATAATACATACTTAGATCTACAGCTACAATACTTTTACAAATTATTAAGCTACATAATTACCACCATTTTCAACATTTGGTATTAGAGGTAACGATTGGGTAGAGTTTGGGATGTCTTTATCTTAAAAGTTTGAAGGTTTTTTGGCTATAGTGGGAGCTTTTACTATTGTGTTATTGCTGATTTTGGAAAATAAACTTTAATGTGATATTCAGAGTGCTATGTGTTTAGCAAAAAATTCTATGTATCATGCTTGTACTAAGCATGTTGATGTTAAGTATCACTTTGTGAGAGAAATAGTTGAGAGTGGGAAGGTATTAATTGAGAAAGTTAACACTTTAATCAATGTTGCAGATTATCTTATGAAACAAGTTCCTACAGATAAGTTCTCTTAGTTTTAATCATTTGCTTGGAGCTTCATGATTAAGTAGGTTGCATTTGAAGTTGGCATGGATTTTTTAGATGGTGCAAGAAGGCCATTGGCCTTGAGTCCTGTACTTGATTTATAATAATGATTCCTTGTTTAGAATAATTGCAATGTATAATGTTAAGTGGGAGAATGTTGGAAATAGGATGACATTTAATTGCAATCCTAAACATTATTTCATGTATCTCTTAAGTCCTTGGAAAGTGTTCCCCAAACACTAGGATTAGAAAGAGATTAAATTCTAATGAAATGAACATGTAAATTGAAATTTGTAATTAATTCTAAATGATTGGAAAATGTGGGAGCACCCATGAAGAGCTCCTACAAAATAGGAGAACATGGGGCACCCACATGGAAGGTGGAACTCACCTTGAGTTAAGTGAGCTGTTTGGAATAAAAGATAACACTTCAGTAATGCATGTAAAGATCCTAGAAGTTAAGGATTGATGTTTACATGCATGGAGTTCAGTTCAGTTCAGATTAGTTTAGTTCAATTTAGCTCAATTCAGTTCAGTTCAGTATCATTTCAATTCAGTTTAGTTCAGTTATGGTTTAGTTATCTTTAGTTGCATGTAGTTAGTTTTAGTTGAATGCTAGTTGACTTCAGTTGACTTGGAATGCATGACTAATGACTTGAGTTGCATGACAGATAATGGGTGACACATTTAGCTAAGTGGGGATGATCAATCATGCATGGTATTTGCATGAATGGTGGAGAGAGATATGTTTCAGTTAACAAAGATTGACTTGGACCCACCTTGGGCACCCAAGTTGGAATCTCAGAGTTAACACTTTTTCATGATAAAATATTTTATAAGGCTGAGTTAAGTGACTCTATTCTTGGGTGCCAAATTTGAAGATAAGATTAGAAGATATCTTCCTAATCAATGTTGAGTTATGACTTCAGTTTGAAACACCCAAATGGATGAAAGAATTTTTTTGACATTGTTCTTCATGGTAGAACTCTACTTGCAAAAAATAGGCATGTGTTTTGTGAGATAAGCATTGTGCTTTGTAATTGTAAACTCTTTGGAGTTTACAAGGCTCGCTATTTTCTATATATTGTAGCAAGTTGAAGAGAGTTAATCAGATTTTATTGTAGGTTGTGAAGAAGAATTGTTGAAGGAAAAAGAAGCATCTCAAGGAAGGATTGTAATTATTGTAATCTTATTCTAAGATTAAATGGGTATGTGCAGGATCTTGATGGGCCAAAAAGTGGCAATATGATGGGTATGTGGATGACAACCTTTTTTTTACCCAAAATTGATGAAATTAAAAGGGTGTTTAAAGGAGATTCTTAGCTTTCCACCAATATAAATTATTCTTTACTTTGAATTTAATAAGTAATTATTATTCATTTTCTATTCAAATTATGACTAAAGTCTTGATTCATAGACTGATTGAAAAACATATATAGCTTTCAAACGGTATCACATTTTTTGAATCCAAAATGTGTCACATTATATGCTTCACATACTATAGGCTTAAAAGAATAAAAATTGAATTTAATAAAGTTTTGACCAAGTTAAGGTGGTCAGACATATGATTTTTTTATATTTTTAAAAAGTTGAATAAAAAATTCATAACTAATTGTTTACTTGGAAAAAAATTACAAAAAAATATGCATCACATTGGGACATGAATCCTCTACTTATATCTAAAATCTTATAAAAAAATATTATCATTTTATTGTGGTTAGGTTGGTCAGATAGACACCTACTTCTTATTTTTTCCCTGAAATTTAAGTACTACTACATTGAAATTTCAAATTTTCACCAAATAGATTTTTTTTTTTTTTGAAAAAACCTAGTAGTTTAGAAACTACATTCAATTTACTACATATTTTATTCTTACATATTTTTGAAATAATATATATAACTTATTCAAATTTTTACATCAAGCTGCCTAACTCTAATTTTTCTGATTTTTTTGCCACTTAAGGGCCTGTTTTTTCCATGATGATCCTGCACATACCCAAATAATACATTGATTCTTGGTGGATTTTTTCCCCGAAAGGGTTTCTCCATGATACATGTTTTGTAACTTCTTTCTTTTGGTCTTATTCTTCTACAATCTTCTATCTACTTCTACAAATGGTAAAATGAATTAAATATATAATCATCCACAAATAAATTTTAACAAATAATACTTAATTAGATCTACAACTATAGTAGTTTTACAAAGTATTAAGCTATATAATTACCTCCATTTTCAACACATATTACATTCCAACAAATACAATGCACTTCGAATCAAAGAAGAGGATCGCCTCCAACAATTGTGTGCATTTCCATCATGATGAAGTTTTTCTATTCTTTATGGTAACTATACCTATTCTCCTTTCCCTCTTTATTTGAATGCATATATAATTCCTGCCATTTCTAATTTTGTTTCCTTGTCATTCCCTCCATAGTGCAGTTGCAATCACTACCACCAAGCTAGCCATAGTTTTGCTTCTATGGTGATTACTAAGAGAAATTATTGTTCAGTTCTTGCATTATGCTTCTCCTCTCCTCCAATGACAAACTTGAATTCCTTCCTCTTCTTTGGTTGACCATATAAAATTTATATTTAGTTTTTCTTTGAATACCTTCCTCTTCTTTGGTCAATGATGCTACTGCTAGTGCTCTCTCCTTCAAACCATTTGTGTCTAACTATATAAGATTGTAACCAGTTTAGATTGGAAATGTTCTCAGTTGTAACTATAAATATTAACAGTGCTTAATAGCTTCATGATCAAAGTTTCGCATGGTGTATGAGCTGCAACTACATTCCATTTATATATAAGGCAAGGCTATATCTCTTTTATTATATCTCTTATTTCACAACTGGGTATGTGCAGGATCATCATGCAAAAAACAGGCCCTTAAGTGGCAAAAAATTCAGAAAAATCAGTGTTAGGCAACTTGATGTAAATATTTGAATAAGTTATCTATATTATTTCAAAAATATGTAAGAATAGAATTTGTAGAAAATTGAATTTAATTTCTAAAATACTAGGTTTATTTAAAAATAAATAAAATCTATTTGGTGAACATTTTAAATTGCAATGCAGTAGTACTTAAATTTCAGGGAAAAAATAAGAAGTAGGTGTCTGTCTGACCACCCTAACCATAATAAAATGATAAATTTATTTTTTTAAGATTGTATATATAAGTAGAGGACTCATGTCTGGATGTTATGCATATTTTTTTGTAATTTTTTTCGAAGTAAATAATTAATTATGAATTTTTTATTACAACGTTTAGAAAATATAAAAACTCATCTGTCTGACCACCTTAACTTGGTCAAAACTTCATGAAATTTTATTTTTCTTTTTTTAATCCTATAGTATGTGAAGCATAGAATGTGACGCATGTTTCGGATTAAAAAAATATGATACCGTTTGAAAGTTATAGGTGTTTTTCAATCAGCCTATCGATCAAGACTTTAGTCATAATTCTAATAGAAAATGAATAATAATTATTTATTAAATACAAATTAAATCATAATTTATATTTTTGGAAAGCTGAGAATCTCCTCTAAAAACCCTTTTCATTTCATTAATTTTGGGTGAAAAAAAGTCGTCAGCCACATACCCTACAAATACCCATAATATTGCCACTATTTGGCGCACCATGATCCTGCACATACCCAACTACATTGTAAATTCTTTGTCACAAATGATACAATTGTATATACTTTTAAAAATGTATAGCACTAATTTCAACTGAACAAAATTCTCAAGTGCCAGAACAAAATTATATGGGAGTTATAATTGTAAACATATTGCATCCCACTCTATGCACAAGGTATGCCTGCATCTTGTTTATGTGATCTTTTCTATTGCAGATGCATTATATATTATTTGTTATAAATTAGAAAAAAATTTATATTTCCTAATCTAGATATTTTGTACCATTGACACATGTTCACCGCACTAAACTTCATATTTTCCTTGTGTCTTACTATATCTGATTGAAACCATTTTAGATTGCAAAAATTCTCAGTTGTAACTACACATCTCCATAATGCTAAATAGCTTTGTGATTGCATGTTTGGCATGGTGTATGAGCTGCAACTACATTCTATTTGTATAAAAGGTAAGGCTATATGTCCCTTATTCCATCTCTTATTTTAGAACTACATGTCAAATTATTTGTCATAAATTATACAACTATATATACTTTTAAAAATGTATAACACAGATTTCAATTGAAGAAAATTCTCAGGTGCCGAAACATTGGTTTCACCATTAATCAATGTGGTGGACAATGTATGTTCTTGCTCAAGGGTTTGGTGACATCCCATGAGGCTCCATGATCCAATATGGTATGGTGGAGAGTAGGCCTTCTTTTGTTTTTTCCATACTGCATCCTGTTGTGTGCACAAGGTATGTCTACATCTTATTTATTAACATTAACAAAATTTTGTGAATGCAATTATCTCTTTATTGTTATGGTTGTGTATGACTTATGTAAATAAACTTATTTGAAATTTCTATGTCCTATTCCAAATCAATTATATTCCAAGCTTTCACATAATTGTATTATCCTTTTGAGATAATGTATATCTATCTCAACCTTATCTATGCCCTACTTTCTTAGCATAATGGTATCATAAAGGGGTTATTAATGATGTCATGAGAATTTTTAGATGTGGTCACTTGATCTCTCTCACGTGTTACTATTCCTAGCTATTACATACCTTCTTGTGCTTGGATGTAGAGTTCCTTCCATTTGCTTACAATCTATGTTCTTGCAAAACAACCAACCAAGAACATACATTGTCCATTATTGTGATCAATGGTGGCATCAATGTTCCATATAACACTTAAAATATAGCTTATCATTCCAAGAATGTCCCAACGGAATAAACATAGGGATCAATATGTATTAATTCCTTTTGCATCTACTATGACATACATACATATCTACCTGCATTGAAAAATGAAGCTTAGGAAAAAAATTCAAAATAGTAAAGAGGGTTGTGAAGCAAGAGGGTTGACGGAAATTCTAGCCAAAGTGCACACAATAAAGGACAACCACAAAATAGGAGGTTTCATATTTTTTTCATTTGATTATGGTGGTTTTAATCTTATTTTGTTGGCTGAGTGTAGAGTATATTGTTGCTACAAAATATAGCTTGTCATTCCCTACATGCAAATATGTGTGTATTCTATGCTTAATTCCTTCTATGTGTGTACACATCGTTTCCATTTGGACTTTCCCTCCACCTATCTCCTCATCATTGTGCATGTAACTACACACAACTACTAGTTTAACCAAGTTTAGAACTCCATATAGCATTGTATGTGATAATAGCTTCACTTTTGTTTATTTGCATTTTTTGAAGAAGCTTATATGAAAAAAAAATTACAATTTTTTCTCAACTATTATGCAGGTTGTTCTGGGAAAATGTAAGGATTTGGAGAAGCTCAATAAGCCTATGGTTGCATCCAGTGAAATATTTTTAAGACTTTGCAAGGCCCAATAGAGAGTTGATTACAGTTGTGGTAGTAATGAGACCCAATGAAGCCTTCATTGTCAATTGGAATGTGATATGCTTGATAGTTTTGCAACCGTTACATGAGGCTAATGTTCCTCAATAGACTTTGATTGTTGCAAACAAATCTAAGTTTATAGCATTATATTTCTAAAAGTTACTTCATTTTTCCTCACCGTTTGATTTCTCTCAATTGTCTACTTTGGAATACATGTTTATTAAAAAGCTTGATGATTGATGTCATTCAATGTATGCTTGACTAATTAGTTGAGAAAATTGGCTCTACTTGCATTCTTTTCTTAGCAATATTTCTTAGTCATGACCCTTGACTACTATAAAACTTGCTAGAGTTTTGCCTCGGTGGACTTTAGGTTCTGTGAAGATGCTGGCATGATTGTTTCTTGAAATTTTGTAAAATATTTTCAACAAATTTGTTTGTCAAACCTGCCACAATGCATTCCTTAAGATCACATTTCTTTTAGGAATTTAATCAATCAGTTTGCATGCCTCCCCTATACTCATATAATTTTGCAAAAAATTATTCTTGGGTGACTATGATAGTAGTATTTTGTTACAAAAAATCCTTTTCATTACATTTAAATCGATACCCATACTCTGTTCCAAGGTGCCCAATTTGGCACAGGTAAGGAAGATGTTTTCTCAAGTCATGGAAGTTAGGTTTACATGCCATTCACATTTGTTCAAGATTTTCTAAAACCTTTCAACTAATCCATTTTATGCATATTATGTAATGTTTGTATTCCACAAGGAAACATTCTTTGAGGTACCCTTTATAGTACGTAGAAAGTGATGTTTTGAATGCAGCTTGGAGGATGGGTGAGGATGTTAATGTTAGATTATGAAAAAAATTTAGAAATAAAGTAGATTTTATATTTTTGGAGAGATAATGGAATTAAAGAAAAGTTTTATCTTTCATAAATCTTATCTTTGGAATATTTTTGGAAAAGATAAAGATTTAAAAATAAAACAAAACAAAGAAATAAAAAAAAAGATAGATTTTTCTATGTGCAACATAGGTTGAAGATATTATTTATATCTTATTGCCTTGAAGGATAAATTTTTATTGTAATGAATTGTAATTGGAGAGCAACGGATGTGTGCAAGTTTTAATCAATTTCTCTAAGCAATAAGAATTCTAATATTTTCCCCTGTGGATGTTTCCTTGGCACATTGTCAAGGTTTTACCACATAAATCTATGTCTTGTTAATTATTTTGTGATTCCATTTTAATTATCTTATAGATTTATTTGTATCTAATTTGTGCTACAATTATTATTAGTTTCTAGGTTTTATGTTTTCGTTTACACAACAAGTGGTATTAGATAAATTATTTTGCAGCATCTGTGTTAGGATTTGGTGTTTTTTTTCTAGCATCAGATAGAAAAGGTTTTGAATGCAAGGTTCAAGGTGGAGTAATTCAATGGGAAGAATAATTTTGAGCTATGAAAGATCAAGATGCATGATTTGTTAGTTCAACAAGGATTGCACAAAGCATTGGTTGGAAAGTCAAAGAAACCTGCAAATATGACTGATGAAGATTAGGAGGATATTAATACAAGAGCTTTGAGAACAATTCAGTTGTGTTTAGCGGATGATGTTATTTTTAATATTGTTGGAGAGAATACGGCTATAGGCTTATGGAGTAAAATGGAGAGTCTTTATATGACAAAATCCTTAACAAATCGGATTTACTTGAAGAGGAAGTTGTATAGTTTGTGAATGAAGGAAGGTATAAAAATTGTTGATCATTTAAATATTTTCAATACTCTTATATGTCAATTAGCTAGTATGGGTGTAAAAGATGAAGATGAAGACAAGGTAGTTACATTATTGTGTTCATTTCCTGAAGCTTGGAATCACTTATTCACTTCTAGTAGCTTTAGCACAACTGACACCCTTTAATTTGATTCTATTGTGAGAGCTTTATTGCCTAAAGAGGTGCGGAGGAAATATAACGTAGAATCCTCAACATATGAAGCAATGGTGGTTAGAAGTTGATCCATGGAAAAAGGGGAGGATTCAAGAGTTACATCTAGATCTAAGTCAAAAGGGAAAAAGGGTAAGGGGAAATGTTGGTATTGCAATAAATTAGGGCATCTCAAGAAAGATTGATGGGAGAGGAAAGAAGACAATGATGACTCCAAAAATGAAGAAAATCTAGTTGAGACAAGTTCAAGTATGGTTGATGAAGTTTTATCTATTTGTAATTCCTTGCAGTATCATGAGGAATGATTATTAGATTCTGGAGCTTCTAGTCACATGTGTCCACATAAGAGTTGGTTTTCTTCTTAAAATGTTTGATGGTATTGTGAGGAGTTTAACAAAAGTAAGACATGTGTCTGAACTCAAAATGAATTTAATTTCTTTGGGAGTTTTGGATTTTGGAGGTTATAAATATACAAGTTAATGTGGATCAATGAAAGTGTCCATGGGTATTTTGGTGATCATGAAGGCTACAAATGTTAGAAACCTTTACAAGCTTGAAGGAAGTAGGGTAATAAATGAAGCGGTAGTGGTATCTAGGGAAGAAGATGAATCTACTTGTTTACGACATCAACAACTAGGTCATATAAGCAAGTGATGATTGAAGGTATTGTTTAACCATAAGTTACTTCCAAATTTAAAATCTTTGAATTTGAATTTTTGCAAGAATTGTATTTATAGGAAGCAATTTAGAAAGAATTTTAAAACAAGGAGTCATGCAATTAAGGTTATTCTAGATTACATTCATTTAGGTGTTTTGGGGTGTTTTAAATTAGACCCCAAATATAAGAAGTTTGTCTTTGTTGGTTATGGTGATGGAATTAAGGGATGTAGATTGTGGGATCCTACTACTCAAAAAATCATCATTACTAGAGATGTATTTGATGTAGCTTCTCTCATAAAATCAGACATACTAGAAGTTGAAAATCTACAGGAGTTAGATGTTAAATCATTTCTACATGGAGATTTACATGAAGAGATACATATGGGACAACCATAATAGTTTGTCCAAGATCACAATAGGAAATTTGTTTGCAAACTCAAGAAGTCATTGTATGGCCTAAAGGAGTCTCCCAAGAAATGGTACAAGAAGTTTGATTCCTTCATAGTGAGCCAAAGTTTTACAAGGAGTGAGTATGACCATTATGTTTACTTCAAAAGTTTGAAAATTGGTTTATTCGTTATCTTGGTGTTATATGTTGATGATATTCTTGTAGCAAGCAAAAAAAAGTTGAGATCAATGGGTTAAAGGCTCAGATGGCTAGGGATTTTGATATGAAGGATCTAGGAGCAAAAAAAAAAAAAATTGGGAATGGAAATACACAAAGATAGGGAGTATGGTAAGCTTTGTTTATCACAGTAGAATTATGTGGAGAAGATCCTCACAAGATTTAGTATGAAGAATGTGAAACTAGTGAAAATTCCTTTAGCTTCTCGTTTTAAGCTTTCTTTAATTTTTTGTCCTAGTAATAAAGAAGAAAAGGATTATATGTCTCGTGTATCATATACTAATGTAGTAGGAAGTTTAATGTATGTGATGGTATGTACAAGACAAGATATTTCACATGCAGCTAGTGTTGTCAATAGATACATGAAAAATCAAGGTAAGGAGCATTAGGAAGTAGTGAAATGGATGCTTCAATAGAGGCACAAGTGATTACTGTATCACCTTTGATGGTAGTAGTGGTTTAATTTGTGGTTATGTTGATTCAAATTTTATAGGTGATTTGGACAAAAGGAGACGTACATCAGGTTATGTCTTTAATCTTGCAGGAGGACCTATTTGTTGGATATAAAAGATTCAAGAAATAAATGTTTTATCCCCTACAGAGTCAAAGTATATGGCTATCTCACATGCTTGCAAAGAGGAAATTTGGTTGAAGGTTCTTTTGGGTGAGTTTGGAAAAGTGTAGGATAGGGTGATTGTATTTTGTGATAATAAAAGCACTATACATCTAACTAAAAAATATAGATATTCATATTAGGACTAATCATATTGTGATTAAATATCATTTTGTAATACAGGTTATTGATGGAAGTGGAGCAGCTCTTGAGAAAGTTCATACACTAGAAAATCGTGCAGAAATTTTGACAAAACTAGTAAAATTAGAGAAGTTGAAGTGAATTTTGACTTCTCTTGGCTTGCAGAAAAGGTGATGAATGGGCATGGGAAAGTACCAGGTAAATTTTTGTCAAGGTGGAGATTGTTAGATTATGAGAAAAAGTTAGAAAGAAAACAAATTTTATCTTTTTGGAGATATAAGGAAATTAAAGCAAAGTCTTATCTTTAAGACATATTATCTTTGGAATATTTTTGGAAAAGATAAAGATTTAAAACAAAAGAAAAAGATTTAAAAACAAAACAAAAAAAATAAATAAAAACAAAGCTATATTTTTCTATGTGCAACATAGGTTGGAGATATTATTTATATCTTGTTGCCTTGAAGGCTAAATTATTATTGTAATGAATTGTAATTGGAGAGTAGTAGTTGTGTGCAAGTTCTAATCAGTTTCTTTGAGCAATAATAAGAGTACTGATACTTTTCCATGTGGATTTTTCCTTGGCACATTATCAAGGTTTTACCCCATAAATCTGTGTCTTGTTAATTGTTATGTGATTCCATTTTAATTACCTTCTGTATTTATTTGCATCTAACTTGTGCTCCAATTATTATTAGTTTTTGGGTTTTACGTTTCCATTTACACAACAATTAGAAGAGAATTTGTAAGTCTCTAAAAAACATGCACATGTTTTAAGTAAGTCCATGTACTTTCTAAAATCAACTTAGGATATTTATGGTGAAGAAGGGAATGATGTGGGGCTATAAATAAAATTTTTCAAGTGATGCATGCATGTAATAAGTCCATGAATGACTTCTTTTATGTTTTTCCAAAGTGTTTGTGGAGTTGGAATGGTAGGGACATGAAATGGAAGTGAATAGTGACTTTTGTAAATGAAGTGGGGCCATAAATAAAAAATTTCAAGTGATGCATGCATGTAATAAAATTTTGCAAGTGATGCATGCATGGAGAAGATGGGAATGAAGTGGGGCCATAAATAGAAGTTTGCAAGTGATACATGCATGTAATAAGTCCATGAATGACTTCTTTTATGTTTTTCCAAAGTTTTTGTGGAGTTGGAATGGTAGGGACATGAAATGGAAGTGAATGGTGACATTTGTAAATTATTTTGGCCTATAACGTGGGTCCGCATGTTGTTGTTTACCTTTGCAAATATATCCTCCCTAAAAAGAATGATGCAAGAGGGCACTCCCCTTTTCCAATTCAACACTCTCTTCTAAACACAAAAACATAACTCACAACAGTAATTCATTAACTCAATCAAATCTTATTGCTAAAAAAAATCAATTTCATTAATTCAATTACATGTTCACAAAAATGTCCTTCCATAGCCTTATCCTCCTTGATATCCAATTAGATACTTCCCCTATTCTTTGATAGCAAGATAGTGGAAGTTGCTATTCAAGTTGATATCCAATTAGATACTTCCCCTATTCTTTGATAGCACTGGACATGGATATCAACTTTATCCTCACACCTCTTCAACTTCAGCTCATGCACCCCCTCTACTCTCTACATATTTTATCTACACCATAATTTATTAAATAAATTCCTTTGTGAAAGTGTGCCTCTTCATTTTCAAATTCTTTGTTCACCTTCTCCTTTGATACAACCATTCACACCTCTTCATAATCCCATGCTATCTTAATTTCCTTCTGCCACGTCAATTAACCATCTCTTATGGTAGTGTGGGCTATCTTTTTTTCATAGAATATCTTCATCAAATCGACCCCTCTTCCCATTTTGTTCTACAATTTAATCATTTATCAAATCAACTTCTACATTTTGAAGAATACATCTAAAATTTATTGAATTTCCTCTTTACACTATTGGAAATCCATAAAAATTTTCAATGGGGACATTGAAATTTAATTCATGGAAAATAAATCATCTTGAAGAAGACACATAATTATATTTCTTGAAATACTGAAGTGTAGAGTTGAAATTTTGACAATCAATGTCAAACATGTCAATTAACTATTGATGACTCTCTGAAACCAAGCAAAATTGAATTCAAAATGAAATATATTTTTTTAACAAAGGATCATGCCTATCCTCGAATGCTCCTACATCAGACATGTCGGGTAGAAATATTATGAGCATGGGCTCACAATGGCAGAGTTGAGTGATAGAATCACTCTTTCAGGTTGAAATCAACTTGCAGTGAACTCTTTCATTGTCCAAGTGCTGAAAATCAATTTTTTTTCCCTTTTCCAACATTGTGCTAGAACACACACTACCTCCCTTTAGCAACACTACAACTTCCTTCTTTTTCCCCTTGTGGACTCATGTCCACCATAGTCCGACCTCCTCTTCCAAATACTTTCCACACTCTCCTCCTCCTTTGTGGGTTCAAACCCACCTCTAACCGTCCACCTCCACCAGTATCCTATAAGATCCTCAACTAACTCTACACACAACCATGCAAAATCTACTACAAGTTCTTGTACTCTATTCATCTCACTTTCCATCATTGCTTCAAAAAATTCAATAACATCAAAAAGTTGTTTTAAATTCATTTTTATTCACAACTACAACATCAAAATTCACTACGATGTCCTCCACTTTATTTTTAGTTGTAATATTTTATTCATCTTCCTTCGCTGCACCAATGAGCTTCATCACCCATTCTTCATCAATTGTCAACAAACATTCCAAAAAAATCCTCTTCGCCATCTTCAGTGACCTCTTCACACTCACCTCAATCTTTTCTTCTTCTCTTGTCATGTCTTCCTCATGGCATGTCTTGACTGCTACTTCTATAGGGGCTACATCTTCCTCACTCTTTCCAACATTCTTTTTCACTTTTCCATGAATCATCTTTTCCAATGCTTCACACATTTCATCCTCCACATCATCCCAATACTGCTCCCAAAACTGTATCCGTATGGATCTCTTCACAACCCAACCCATTTTTGTTTACTTTAATCTCATCTCTCACAATTTTTCATCACTTCTCAAATTTCCTTTGCAACTTCAAGATCTCTCTCTTGTTGTTCAGAATTCCTCACAAACTTGCAATAGCTCTCATGAGCTTCTTCTCAACTGTTTCACACACATTCTTCTAAATGTGATTTGCCTCATAATCGACAATCTTTTTGCACCATGCTTGTAGGTCCTAGTGGATCCTCTTCACTCTCAGGACTACCTACTCTAATGCCAATTGATGCAAGAGGGTACTCCCCTCTACCAATCCAACACTCTCTTCTAAAAAAAATGGAACTCACAATAGTAATTCATCAAGTCAATCAAATCTGATTGGAAAGAAACATCAATTTCCTTATTACATGTTTACAAAAATTTTCTTTGATAGCCTTGTCCTACTTGCTATCCAATTAGCTACTTCCCTATTCTCAGATAGAAACTTCCACTATCTTTCCCTTCATACAACATTCCTGTAGTACTCCTTCATTCTCACCTGGGATGTGTAGGTAGTCTAGCTAAGGAATCGGAAGAGGAAGATGGGACAAGAGCTTCTAATGGTATTTTATATGTTGTGTTTGAATTAATTAAATAAGGGTAATATTGTTTATTATAATGTTAGACTAAATTGTATTTAAATATTTAATTATTTAATTTATTTTTAGAAAAAAAAGTCATGAGTTTATTAAATGTTAATTAAATAATTAAATTGTGTTTATTATTTTAATTAATTATTTTGTTGAGGATAATTGTTAGAATAAATTATTTAAATTAATTAGATAATGTGCCTTGCAAGTAAAGCTTGCAAAAGCTGATTAAAACAAAAAGTATTGAAGAATAGAAAAATAAATAAATAAAAGAATGAAAAAGATGAAAGAGCGAATGTGATTTGTTATCTAACTGAAAAGCTTGCTTTTAAAGAATTAATTTCTTTTATGCTAGATTTTTTTTGGGTGGGCTTTTGGAGAGAATAGACAATATCTTTTAAGGAATTAAGAATTTTTGGGAGTTTTTTTTTGGAGAGACAGAGGTTTAGTGAGACAGAAGTTGAAAATAAGGGGGTTATGCAGTTTTGAACCTTCTAAAGTTTTCAAAAAGGTTATTTCCATTCTTTTGTTTTGAAATGCTTTGAAAAGAGTTGTGGGATTAAGGATTTGGATTCGAGATTTGAGCACAGTTTTCTAAAGAGGAGATTCGAAGTAGGAAGGAGAAACTCATTGTAGAGGCCATCAAGAACAAGCAAACATCATCAGATTCTCAAATAAGCGCAGGACTCCAGGTTCCCTTCTCCACCTTTGATTTCTCTGAATCTGCAAAAGAAATAAGAAATTATGTCTTGAATGAATTTGTGTTGTAAAATAAACATCTAGCTGAGATGTAGTTAAATATAATATTTTTGTGAAAGAGAATGAAAATCTTGGAAATTAGATTTTAAGGAATAGCAAATCATAGGGAGAAAATTCATTAGATTTGAAAACAATTGTGTCTTTCCCCTCTGGGTGTTTAAATTTATCATAGTTTTTCTTTAAAAGTTATCCAACTTGACTGTGTTCAAATTAGAGAAAAGTAAATAAATATGATTTCTTTTGTAAAAAAAAAAAAAAAAAATTTGAAATTTTATAAATAAGTTTGATTTTATAACCTGTGTGTAAATCCTTCTATTGGTGTATTCATATGTATAAATTTTGATGCTTATATATATATATATATATATATATATATATATATATATATATATATATATATATATATATATATCTTTTGAATATATTTTATTAAACTCTGTATGTATTATGTATTTTTAATATAATTTGATTTCTAAGTTTTATCACAATCCGTACCAGTGAGAAAGGACGAAATTTCAATTTTTAAAAGAATAAAATTGTGGAAGAATTTTTATAAAAAAAATTATTTATTTATTGTTTGGGGGAGGAACGGCATTGGCCGAACCCCCCATTTTGTGAGACTTAGCACAACAATCTTGAGGCTAATGTGTGATCCTAAATTGATCGTAAATGATCGAGAATTGGCATTGATCCCTAGGGGCTAGGTAAAGCATCCTTCTTGCAAGGACCGCGATGGCGCTTATTAATTACTATTTTTTGTTTAAATTTTTTTAATTTTGAATTTAAATTATATTTAATTTAAATTTAATCTAATTTAAATTATATTTAATTTAAATTTAATCTAATTTAAATTATATTTAATTTAAATTTAATCTAATTTAAATTTATTTAATTTATTTTTATTCTTGTATTTATTTAGTTTAATAATATATATTTCATTATTTATTCATAATTTGGAAATTTTTAAATATAAATTAATAATTTTACAATATATACATATATATGTATATGTTGTTTTAGTAAGATATTTTATAAATTTGATAATAGGTTATACATGTATAAATTTTAAATATGTGTTTTATTTTATATGTATATACAGAAGTTTTGATATATTGTGATAGTGGTTTTATTATGATAGTTTTAAGAAATTTGCAATATATAGTGTAATTGTGAAAAGTGGAGATAAATTGGCTGCTTGTAATTAAATTGAATTTTCTGGAGTATTGATGTTTAATTTGTGAAATTAAGTGAACTTTATTTAGAAAGCAACGTAGTAAATTGTGTTGGAGTATTGTTGAATTCTCATTTTGAATGACTCTTGAAATGTTTTCATACATTAATAATCAATTTGTATATTATAAATTGATATCGTTGAATGTTTAAGTTTGACTAGTGATCAGGATTTGATATCTATTGTAAGTGCCTATACTAACTATTTGTTTGTTAACCAAGAATGATGTGAAATCACTATTTTCTTTCACAGTGGATAGCTATAATAAATATAAGTATATGTTTTATCGTGAGATATCTAGCTAAAAGGGAATGTTGTTATGCCTTGTGACCTTTCTTGTGCAAGTATGAATAAATATTTGAGTAGGCTATTTTTATTTTATTTTTGCAAGAATATACTTATCTAGTTCGTCAGTCTTCGGGTTCACTTAAGTGGGTGGCAGCCACCTAAGAAACTGTCTGGGGTGATGGACCCTAGAAAGGGTTGCATACCCACTCCTCTAGTATGTAATTTTGTATGGGTCACATAATGCTTATGAATAGAGGTTTGAGTTTAGCGTGTATTTGTGGTGTTGTGTTACTTTTGTGTTGGGGTAGATTCCTCCTTGAAATTCTTATGAGTGAACCCTTGGTTGGTCAGTCAATGAGTTGGAGCAGCTCAAGTTGTCGAACTACAGTGCCTCTGCGAATTATATATGTAGGCAAGGCCATCAAGTGATGAGCTCCCGAGGCATTAGGTCGGGCCCCTAGGACTGTTCTTCTGAGTCTTGTTTGAGACTTGTCGATTTATTTTTGATAACGTAAAAACTACCATTGATTTATATAGCTTCTCTTAGTGATCATGTGCTAACTATCTTTGATCTGATGAATGTGCCAAGTCATGTAGACCTTGCAGGTATAGGCATTGGGAGCAGGACTTGTCAATAAAATAGAATGTAAAAGGTATGTTAAGTTGACCTAAGTAAGTAGACTCTATTTCCAAAGTTAGTAAATCACTTCTATCTCTTCTTGTAGCTTGTGTGATCATTAAATATAGCTATATGTAGTGAATCATGTTGTTGTTGTCTTATAAGTAAATAAAATGAAATTATTGCAAAATTTGGAAATATGCTCTGCAGTTGTATTATGGAACTGTGATTTGAATTGTAATGAAATGATGTATCATTTTCCATGCTTGTGATCATTAATAGTAGTGTGTCATCACTATGTGTTCTTGGTTGTTTAGTCTCTTCCATTTGATAAAATTTTATGATTCGTAATGACCGTTTCATGTATCCCAGAGGACGTGAAAGATTTAGTAAATGCATAATTGCTTTTTGTGTAATGTGTGCACACATTCATCATATGCAATGTTCTGCAATGTTTCACTTTCAAAAAAAAAAATTGTACGGTGTTTGTTGTCCTTTGGGGTTCACACGGCGGGGCATTACAATTCCCCAATTTAAAGCATCTACAATCTCTTTCTCTCTTGTTTGATTACATCTACCAACTTTTAACCTCTATTCGCTTGAGGCCTTCACTCTCTCTATTCTACACTACTACACAGGCTTAATGCTGGACATGGCACCTCACACATTAAATTATTATGTAGCCTCCTTCACATTGATTCCTCTATCTATGAAACTCTATCTAACTTAGCACATTTTGTATAACCCATTTCTTTTTAAAGGTGTGTGGCCTCTTCTTTCCATACTAGCTCTCTATACTACTCCTTCATACATCTCTATCTCTCCATAGGCACAATTCTTCAATCCTTACTGTGTTTTCTCTCCTTGACAAACATTATGCTTGTATTGGAAACCCCTTCTCTTCACTGAATTCAACACTTCTCCCCCTATCACACCTATAAATCTAATGTCTGATGTTTATTGTTTCTCCTAAGTAGCCATTTTATCCTCATTGTAATGCCCATTAATATCATAACGTCAAGTCCTTTGGGGAACATGAGGTAACATCACATAACAAACTAATAACAAAAGGATAAAAGTTAGAACTAAATAACTTATCCAAATTTCATCCATCATAACATTACAATAACCATTTACAAAAGTAAATCCATGTAACCATAAGTAAGAGAATAATACATTGTATGATACAACCATAATGAATCTCATACAATAGTGTTTACAAAGGTTCATATACAATACATCATCATTTAATACATTACATGATCAATAACGAATGCAATGAAATCTCCCATACATGTGGGATAAATACATAGTACAAATAATGTCAGAATTACATATTGAACAAATGGTACAAGCTCCAACTGAAGAATGTTGAGAAGAACGAATGTTGATGGGGAACCCAACGAGTGTGGAGCACATTCCACCCAACCACGTCAGTTATAAATAACCCACCCCCCGTTCTCATAGGTGATAAGGAAGTAATCACAACCATGAATGCCACAATACTAACTCACATAAGAATAACATAGTACAATAATTCCAAATACAACATCAAGGATTACAAGGACATAAACGACATCATCCATGGGTCAACATAATAAACATAAAGCCATAAATCTCATCATAAACAAACCAAGGCAATAACCATTAACCAAGTAACCAAAGAAACAATCATAACACATTTCCAAAAGAATCTAAAACAACAATCAGAATACAATTCCAAAGGCAACCAAGGAACAAGGCATAAGGGTATCTAACTTGGAGAGTGTCATTGTATAGCCTACATGGGTTATCCTGGCCCTTCCTCCAACTTGAGGCACCGACCCCTATCTATGGTTATCCTAGCCCTTCCTCCTACTTGAGGTGTCGACCCCATAGGGTAGCTCATGCGGAGCTATTAACCTCTCATGAGGACAAGGTTATAGCTTTGTCGACCATGCCCTTCTCAATCTACCATTAGTCTGTGATAGTGCTAATGCATAGACGAGGTATCCAATATTATCATATGTGTTTTTAATATCCATCCCCCTAAGTTGTATTATTAGGTTTTCACTTGTTAATCTACTCTTATGTGGGTTCTCCTGAACTCTTCCTCCTTTCAAGGCGCTGGACCCCACGAAGAGCCACTCTCCCTGAGACCCCAAGCATAACAAAACCAAGCAAGGGTTGTACCATAGGAACAAAGAATTAAAACTCAATCAATAACATGTGAGGCATTACTCGTCTCGCTAAAAAAACCTAACCAAAGTCTCAACAAATACAACCCTTCCAAAATAATAATACCAAAATCATGCAACATCAAGAGTACATAAAACAAGGATAAACATACAATAAGAAAATCATGCATCTGGATGCCTAAGGTTTACAAAATCAACTAGGTTCCCACATCAAAAATAAAAGTAACCAATAATTTAAAGGTAAGAGAAAGCCCAACAATTCCTCAAGGTCTCAACTCAAATCAACATAATATTTTTACGAAAATAATTCTTTTAATCCATTGTAAAAATCTCTACTTTCACAATAAGATTTTAAAATAGGGTATGTGCAGGATCATCATGGAAAAAATAGGCCCTTAATTGGCAAATAATTCAGAAAAATCAGTGTTAGGAAACTTGACGTAAAAATTTGAATAAGTTATCTATATTATTCTAAAAATATGTAAGAATAGAATCTGTAGAAAATTGAATGTAGTTTCTAAACTACTAGGTTTATTTAAAATAAATAAAATCTATTTGGTGAAAATTGAAATTTCAATGTAGTAGTACTAAAATTTCAGGGAAAAATAAGAAGTAGGTGATTAACATTCCTAACCATAATAAAATGATAATATTTTATTATAATATTTTTATATATAAGTAGAGGACTCATGTCAGGATGTGATGCATATTTTTTGTAATTTGTTTCCAAATAATTAATTAATTATGAATTTTTAATTACAACTTTTAAAAAATATAAAAACTCGTATGTGTGACCACCTTAACTTGGTCAAACTTCATGAAATTTAATTTTTCTTTTTTTAATCCTATAGTATGTAAAGCATAGAATGTGACTCATGTTTCAGATTCAAAAAATTTGATACCGTTTGAAAGTTATAGATGTTTTTCAATCAGCCTATCGATTAGGACTTTAGTTGTAATTATAATAGAAAATAAATAATAATTATTTATTAAACTCAAATTAAAGAATAATTTATATTGGTGGAAAGCTGAGAATCTCCTCTAAGAACTCTTTTCGTTTCACCAATTTTGGGTAAAAAAAAAGTTGTCAGCCACATACCCTACAAATACCCATAATATTTCCACTTTTTGGCCCATCATAATCCTACACATACCCAATAAGGGAATTCGATAATAATTTAGACATAAATAAATAATTTACTTCTATTTTCCATTAACCATTGTAGTTAATAAAATCATATTTTCAACATAAGAAATAATATAATGTTGTTTTATTTGTTATATATATATAATAATATATTCAGAATATATATATATATTTAATAAAAATTAACAATTATAATAAAATAAATAATATATAATTATATATATATATCTATATATATTAATATATATTAATATAATTATGAATATATATTTATATTATATATAAAAAAATAAAATAAAAGAAAAAACCCACACAATACACAGTCCTACCGTACGTGGACTACGCACGACAGTCCTGCGGCTGCTGTACACAGCTGTCCATATGGATTACTGTGCACAACAGTCCATATGGACTGCTGCGCATAGCCCGCGTGACCACAAGGGAAAAGTGTGGGTACGGCCCAACCATCCCCACCTATCCCAAAACATTAAAAAAAAATTATAATAATTTTTTTATAAACATTTCAACAATGCAATTTCTCAAAGATTCGGCCAAAAAATAAATACAGTCGGCCGAAGAAAAAATTTAAATAGAATAAAATATTTATATGAATATGTATATATATTTATATATATATACACACTTTATATATATATATATATAGATATATATATATGTATGTCCAATATATAGTAACTTTTACAGTAGTATATTCATAGTAAATACAATGAATATATATATATTTCAACATGACTTTTATAACAGAGGGAAAATTTATTTTCCATAATAGAATTTTAAAGAAATCTAGAACAATTTCAGAATTCAATGATAGATTTTTTTCTTTTTATATCCAAATTGTAAAAAGCATAGAACATTTCATAAAAAAATTTAATTTCCTCCATAAGTTTGCTATTCAATACATTCTAAATCCCAAAAGTTTTATTTTTCTTTTACAGAATAACATTTCTATTTTTATTTTTTCTTTTGAATCAGAAAACTAAAGAAGGACCAAATGGGACCTGGAGTCCTGCGCTATTGAAAATATAATGAAGCTTTGCTTGATTCCAATGGCCTTTTCAAAGCACTCTCGTTCCTCAATATTTTCTACAACTTCTGTCAATTTCTCGTGAATGAAAAACTCGCAATTTATCTATTTAAATAAAAATATATCTCTTCTTTTTTGAAAGCTCTAAAAATCCAACTTAAAATAAATTATCTAATTTTAATCCCAGCTTTTCAACCAACACTTAACACTCATTTGCCCTTTTTATCTTTTCTTTTCTTTTATTGATTTTTTTCCCATTTAACAATACTTTCTATTTTAATTTTGATTTTGCAAGCTTTACTTGCAATTCACACAATTTAATTTATATAATTGATTTATTTCATAATTATCCTCAATAGGCTAATTTAATTAGATTAACAAAATACTAATTTAAATATTTTAATTTACACTTTTAAATAAATCACATGACTTTTATATTTTAATACAAATTATTCCAACGCTATTATAAATATTTATTAACATCATTTAATTAAATAAATCACCTCATACCGAACATCAACATAAAATAAATATCAAAATACACTCACACAAATTACTATAATAAATTGCAAAAATGACAAAAATAAAGACACACAATACCACTCAATCAGGATGGTCTGAAAAAATGGGATGTGGTGACTTCCTTGTCATCTATGTTTCAACATTATGCTCATTGGGTTAAATTGATGCTCACCCTGTCTTGCCAAAGCAGGTGGAATTGAGACTCTATACATGCCATGCAATTCCTGCATACAACCAAGATCGTGTACATGTATATATATAATCAAAACATCACATTGTGAGAAGGAATGGCAATGTAGTAGGGCACTTGTGAATGAGTGGTGCTACACTATCCTCTTACCAAACTACACTAACAATTATAATAACAATTATGAAGTAACATTTCTAAACTAACAGATCACATCATAAAATAATTACCAAATCACTACATCACAATGTATTACTGAATCAAATTAAACATCACAAGCCAATGTAACCATAATATTATCAACTAAAGTAAAATAATCTTAAATCAATCTAAACTAACCAATCCACCAAAGCAACCAATAAATAGTACTATTACAGTCTCAAAGCATCAAACCAAAGCATAGAAAAATAACAAGTCCAAACAGTAATAGGAGGGGTATTACACTCATGCCTCTTCAACTTCAGCTCTTGCACCCCCTCTACTCTCTACATATTTTATTTGCACCATAATTTATTAAAAAAAATTCCTTTGTGAAAGTGTTCCTCTTCATTTTCAAATTCTTTGTTCATGTTCTCCTTTGCTACAACCATTAACACCTCTTCATATTCCCATGCTATCTTAATTTCCTTCTGCTAGATTAATTAACTAGCTCTTATGATATTCCAAGCTATCTTTTGTTCATACAAAATCTACCTTCATCAAATCAACCCCTCTTCCCATTTTGTTCTACATTTTATTTTTTTATCAAATCGACCTCTCTGCATTTTCAAGAATACATTTAAAATTGAATGAATTTCCTCTCTACACTGTCATAAATCCATAAACTTTGTCAATGGGGAAATTGACATTTAATTCATGGAAAATAAATCATCTGGGAGAAGACACATAATTAGATTTCTTGAAATACTGAAGTGCAAATTTGATATTTTGACAATCAATGTCAAACATGTCAATTAATCACTAATGAAACTCTCCGAGACAAAGCAAAATTGAATTCAAAATGAAATATTTTTTGTTGACATAGGATCGCACCTATTCTTGGATTTGCTCCTGCATCAAAGAAACTTTTAACTTTATAATTTTTTTCTTTGTATATTAATATAATGTGGGAATTGTTAGAAATTTAAAATAGATTGATAATTCAAGAATTTTATAAGAGAAATTATAACCTAAATAAATTAGAAAAGCATAAACAATGCAATTCAATGACTCTAGACATATGCAATCTAGAATGACGCAAATATAGTGAGCTTCCAAGATGTCAAATACAAATTATGTAGTGAGTTTATATAGAACTAAGGAAGGGATAGATATGACAAATCAACTAATTGGAATTAACCACCAGTATTAAATTAAATGAAAATAGTAATTTCTCCACCCTTTTAGGATGGGGAAATCTCATCACATTATCTCCTAGTTATGAAATAATAAATTCCTTTTTTATCATAAGAAAGATTAATAAAATTATATAAAAAACCTATGACTTGAAGGAAAAATAAATCAATCCACTAGGAAAATAAAAACCTATAGCCACAAACCCTTAAAAGAGCTTAAGATGATGAAAATGTGATTGATCCTAGAAAATTAGGTTATGTTAGGTAACCATGTGCATATAAAATCCCCTCCAAATTAGAATCCCTCCTACCCCACCCTCCCACAAATAGAGAGAGAAAAGCCTAGAATAGAGTGGAAAAAGAGGATTAAGTAGCCCCCCAAAGAGATCCAATGATAAATGCTCAAAATTAGATGTAGAAGAGTGTTCATGATCATTGAAAAATGTTCCTCCCCTTAGGAAGAAAAAAATCAATAGTGTATGCAAGTTATCTCCCCATTCTTGAAAGGAATATGTAAGAAGAAAACTAAAAATGTATGAAGTCTTTAAACTCAGCTCAAGTGTCACCATGTCAATGCTAAAAGTTATTGCAATCAAATCAGACATTGTAAGACACATTGTTGAAAATGAAAACTTAGAATCTCCTAGAGAATGATGTAGAACACAATCTAAAGACTCAAGTATCTCTTTTGAATATGTCTCCTCCAAATGTTGATCCAAAGTATCTACACTCATGTCTAATTGTGATGAAGGATCATGCATTGAATGAACAAGTCAAAATGTTCCCTCACAACAATTGAAAAAGAATCAACTTCATCAAATATAAGATGAATACAATCAATAGTGTCTCCTAAATCTATAATATGCATCTCCATATAGACAAAGTATGAAATACCTATCAAGATATCATCCCACAAAGTTGAATCTGAAAGACTATGCATTTCTTCCTACAAGAAATCACTAGAAGCTTTTGAATAAAAAAACAAGACTTTGAAGTAGGAATAGATGTAAAGATGAAAAATTTATCCTCAAAGAGAATACATATGTCCACAATAGTTCCATCTAGATGTGAAATGAGGGACTCTACAATCAAACAAGAGATGTTTGGTAGAAAATGGTCTTAATGAGCTTAATGTAGAAGACATAAATTACTCTATTGTAATGAATCACTCAAATCTCTCTCAAATAGTCTCTAAAATTTAAAGCTACAAAAAATATTATTGATGGGGTCTTAATATAAGGATGAGAAGCAAGGAGAGAAGTATTTATGTCATCTAAATGTTCAAGGTCCACAAAATACTCAAGGTTCTCTAAACTATCCACATTAAAGGGTATATTTTATCTACATCATCAATTGCAATGAGGCAATCTAAAGTAGGATCATCTCAGAATGGAGAAATATGAAGGTCTCCAAATATCTCCTAGATCTTAGTCCAAAGTGTGCAAGTACAATTAATTTCCACTATAGTCCATATAATGTCATTATAAACTTTAGAACCATTCAAACCTACTATAAGATCAATTTAATTATCTCATATTGGTTTCCGTCTAGGTGTGTTTAGTTCAAGTATGATCCCATAAAGGTAAGGAAAGAGTTTAATTCATCTAAGATGGGTTAGAATTTTTTTTCCAAGACTCATAATTGTTCTTATCCAAGATTATCACATATGGGTGAACAAAAAATCCATGATACAATTCTCAAATAATTACAAAAGACACATTAATAGAACACCCTCCATTTCCACTAGTATCAAAAATCACCCCGCTAGAGATTACAAGGTTGGAACATTATATTTTAGTGAATTTATAAAAAAAAATCCAAGTTCCAATTAGTTCTAGGCCCCAAATCGATAAAATTATAAATTCTGATACAAAATCAACTTGATATAAAATTTGAAAAAAATAGTCTTGTAGTTGTGTAGCTATTTTCAATACCTTTATGATGCTTATTCATTTCTAAAAAATAAATCTTTGGGGTGAAATTTATGACTTGTTGAAGAAAAAAATAACAAATAGCTTCAACTTGCAATATTTGGTAAAAAAATGGAAAAAGTTCTTTTCAATACCTGTGTGGATCGAAAATAATCATCTCTAGATTTTTTAGAATGTCATGTTCACCAAAAATAGATACTACACAATGAGAATTTATATGCAAGTATGAGAAAAAGGCCCAATTTGGCCTATATGAGGGCCCTAGTGGGCCCCAAGCATCCCATGGGTGGCATCATCATCGATGGTGGCCACTAGATGATAACTAGGCATAGAAAAGATCACAATTTAGTTTTAACCATCATGACTTAGGTCCATTTTCATGGTTTACAAGTAGCACTTAGAAGACTACTAATCAATTGCCTTTTGTGGTGATAGATTTCATAACCACTAGTGGAAGTCACATAGTCTAAGTGCTACCCCTAGTAGCTTTAGTTGTAGGTAGGAAAAACTTAAGGTAAGATTTGAAGTGTTCTATATAGTGCTTGATTAAATTCTTACGTAGTTAATAACAACGTGTTAAGAACTTTTAGCAATGTTATATTTTTATATTTATTTTGTATTTTTTTGAAAAAAATTGGCAAAGTTCTATGACTATGACTGCGGGGTCATATGGCTTCCTACAAAAAAATTGCCTCAGCAAGTCCTGACATCAAATATGGAAGAATTTTATATTAGAGGTTTTCTCTTTGGCCTCTTGAATGCAATGACAAGGTCCATTTGGATGAAAAATGCTCTAGTAAAAAGAAGTTATCCATATCCGAGCTTCAAATCCCAACTTGCAACTATGTCAAACAATCTTCAAATTGAATGAAATAAAAGTCAATCTTAACTTTGTCAAGCCTCCTAAACATATTGGAATGGTAAAAAATATTTTTAGTATAACCAAAATTGTTGCAATCACCCAAATCTTAAAAACACGTGCAAAATGAAGAGATTATCCGATTTTCATAAACCCTTTACGACTCTCTAGATTGTTCAAAACACAAAAGAATATTTTGATATATTTTACAAGATCTCATATAAAAAAATCATACTCTCAATTAGGAACCTATAATGTTAGAATGATAAAAATGAATTAAAATCTTTGAAAATTTTAAATACAAACTAGATAGTGAGTTTATATAGGACTAAGGAGAGGATAGAGGTGGAAAATCAACCAATAAGAAGTGACCACTAATATTAAATAAAGTAATTAAAATAATAAATGATCCACCCTTTTTATTTAGATCTCTCCTTATTAAATCATAAACTCACTTTATTATCCTTAAAAATTAATCAAAGTGTAGGAAAAACCTATGACTAAGATAAAATAAATTAATCCACTAGGAAAATGAATACCTACACCAATAAATTCATGTACTAGAACATGAAAATATTTGTAAATATGAATTATACATTCTCCGCAATATCCCTATTAACAATATATGTTTACCTTAGACTTTTACCATTGATAATTTGACCAAACATTTAATCACTTTTGTATAGCTAAAAAAACTAGCATGTCATTATGACTTGGAATCAATTTTCTTAAAATACTGCAGGATGACCAAGTTTAAACTCAAATAATTTGTAACAACTATTAGTTATTATTTCTTGGCTCAATCAAGCTTGAATAACAAAAGTAATTTCCAAGATGACCTAGAATATTGACATAATATTTAGGAAATTGAATTAATTGACATATTCCAATTTAAAGAATACAAACAATTGAAATTTTGTCATATAAAAAATGACGCTAACAATACTAATAATGACTAAGGTAGTGTGTAAAGATGTTAATCTAGTAGTTTAAATATTAGTGGTCAATCGTTGTCTCAAATAGCTCATATTGAATGCTATGATAATAATTAATGGATTATATTTTCACAAGTATATTATAAATAAAAATGTTAATTTTTTAAAGGACTGTGTTAATATAGCAAGGACATGGGGTTCTTGTGATAGAAACTCAAGTTTATATTCTCAAGTGACATTTCAATGAATTATTTTATTTTACTTTAAAATTGATTACTTCACTTTACACACAATATTTTACTTTAGAAATTATTTAACAATTATTTAATTTTATTTTTGAAAGGATGTTTCTATTTTGTTAAAGATTCATTATTACTATATGCATTTTACAATGGTCACAAGAGATGGATTGTAGTTGCATGATAATGTTAAATTTGATAGTCTAATTGTTTGGATGTCAAAATATTAATATTTAATAATAAACATAATATTTCTAAAATAAAATAAAATTTGAAAGTTTTATACTAGTTTTATTTATTTAATTTAATGTAATTACTCATATGAACTCTTTAATATTTTGTGTATTTACATTCATGGTAGTATTTTTTTATTAAATTTAAATGAAAAAAATAGTTTTAATGTTTTGCATTATTCTTTCAAAGATATTTTATTATTTTATTTTAAAGTTATTTTAACAAGTCACTTCCAACAATTCATCATCACGAAAAATTCATCTAGGGGAGAATTCACCATAAAATATGATGTGAATTGTTGTTGGTGAATTTTCTACGAGATGGGTGTCATGACAATGAATCTTTGGAAGATAATTTTTTGGCCGTGAATTTTCCTAGAGCCAAATTTGACATTTATTGATATGTTTTTAAAATTATATGTTTAAATAAAAAAATTAAAACTAGAATTTTATTAATAATAGTCTTTCACATATGTAAAGAAGTTGAATGTACTTTGTTTAGTTTATTTTTTCTAAATAAAATGAGCTATGTGTCTCTAGTGTCATATTCAATGTCAATAATTATTTATTTTTATTTTTACATAATTTTTTTTCACACTATCTATTTTATATTTTATTAAAGAGTTATTTATTTATATGTTTTTTAATAAAAAGAGTAAAAAAATTATTGAAATCAAGAAACTAATAGTACATAAGGATCAAGGAACCCGAAGTCCCCCACCATAACAACCATCCAAAACATGAACCACCATCCCTACAATCACTCACATATTATCCCTCCATATCATTAGTAATGACCCTCTCTAAATCATGACAATAATTAGGGGATAATTGTCTCCACCCTTCAATCTTCCAATCATCCACATGCTCTAAAGCTCACTTAGCCAAACAATTAGCAACCCTATTCTATTCTCACAGAATGTGGGAGAAAGAAACAATGTCCAATGAAGAGCACCTTTGCAAAATTTGTCGATCCAGCAACGCAATCTTCCAATTAACCTTAGCCACCTTTTTCTCATGCAACATATTAACAATAATCTGTGAATCAAATTCACATGTAATCCTATGCCAACCAAAGGAACAAGCACACTCAATAGCCTAGAGAATCACCAACCCCTTCATAAAGTTGTTAGAATGCCACCCTTTATGGATGGAGAGAAAGAAAATAACTGAACCAGAATAGTCTCTACCAACTCCACCAATCCCAACAAGCCCAAGATTACCCCTAGAGGAACCATCTATATTAATCTTCAAAATATCTTTTGGAGGAGGCAACCATCTTCCAACCCTTTAAATTTTCTTTTTAGCCCTCCTTCCTCTTTTGAAACAAGTAGAGAGCAACATCAACCCCTGCAAGCCCAATTTATTCACAATCTCATCATCACTTCTTTCCAAGGGAAAAGCCACATCACATTTGTCTTCCACTATATCTTGTACCATATCGAAAAATTATATGCCAAACCTATTGAACCATCAGCCTATCCCCACAAAAAATCCTACGATTCCTTTCCAAAATTTTTTTCCAAAGGCTGAGCATAGGACCAATGCATCACACAATTTGAAGGAAAGAGGCCTAGGAAGGGAGTCTTCCCATAATGCTCTAGAACTCACCGAGGGAAGAAGCATGAACACACAAATGTTTCCAAATGTAAGGAAAGCTAAGGTGCATTAACAACTCTCCTAATGTCAAAACCTCGGGAAAGAATGTAGAGGTTCTTTTAAATTTTCAACTACAGTCCAATTAAGAAACACTTGAAAGAAATAATAGAAACAAAAAAATGACCATACACACATGAACACTAGATTTACATGGGAAAGCCCTTACGGGAGGAAAACCCACCACACCAAGAAAAACCCCTTTGTATTACAGTAATGAAATTACATACAGAGTATGGGCTTCACTCTCTGATGTCAATTTACAATAGTGTACATAATGATCAACCTTGTAGAAAACATTCAAGTTACAATGATCTTAGGATTGAATTCACACTGATTACTCAACTGCTCATTGAACTATTCACCCCATTGATCATCCCTAGTCAATTGAACTTCCTCATAGGAACGACCACAACAGTCTAACTTTCAATGGTTCCCATTCTGCTCCCTGATTGGTTAAATTCGCACCACATAGGATAGTCTTCCAATCGGTCAAGGAGTTCAACTTGTATTCACATGTCGGTGAGACACTAACTGTGTCTCCCTGATGCCACAAAGCCCAACTGTCGATATTGCAAAGATTCATCACCTTCGGCAAGAGGTTACACCAAGTTCACAAGCTATCGGAAAAACATAACCATATCATTGCAACATCATACCGATGATCATCACATGTAGCGCTATTTGGCAAGACTATCGCTATTGGTGAGAGGTCATACCAAAGTTCAAAAGTCACTTAGACATTAGCATTTCCATTGAAAAGACTATCGTTATTCACCAAGAGATCATACCAATACAACCATGTTACTCTGAAATGTCCTACCGTTGATGAGACTTCATCCATCACTAAGAGTTCTTACCAAAGCCTCCATGTTACCCCAAGACCACCTTTTGCTAGGAGTCATACCAACAATAGCCAAAGCATCAGCGAGACAAACATTTGTCACCAATAGTTCTTACCAAACCCTTATGTTACCTTGATGACTCCAAGTGTATAACTATTGGTGAGACATCCCACATCGGTAAGAATTCATACCGAAGAAAAACTTTTGGCCAAGAGTCTCCCTGATAACATCAATTGCCATGATTCTCCTCGATAAATTTTAGACACCAACTCATCGGTAAGAGATCAGCTTAGGTAGTAAGAGAGAAAATTTCACAGTGACCAACATGTCAAAATGATAGCTCTAATTAGTAAGATAGTAACAAGGTCTTGGCGACCTGAGAAGTCCACAAGGTTGCACAACTGTTAGTCAGCCAGATAGTAAGGATGTCACATAGACTTGGCTCTTTCAGAGGTTTTAGCCAGTGAGATTAAGGCACATAATTCCAACACCAAACATCCCATTGCCAATGCCAGAGTAGTCTAGAATAAGGACAACCAAAACAAAGATGGGAAAAGTCCTCCTCACTACAATCGCACATAACACAAATAGAGGGACCCTTGAATCCTCGCTTTTGAAGATTATTCCAATTCAAACATCTATTCCAAGCTAGATTTCACATAAAACATTTACACTTTGTCCATGAGAACTTGTTCCACACATGTTTCCACCAAGGTACCTCAACCCTACTAAACTTATGAGACAACAAATCTTGATATCCACTAGCCAAAGTGAAAGTACCCTTAGGATTCAGGCTCCAAGCTAGAATATCCTTATCCCTAAGGGAACTACATTTCCTACTAGCCAAAATATTTTGAAGCTTGGCACAATCCTGCTCCAACCCGATAGCAGGCCAGTTACAAGGGTCCTTCCACCTAGCCACCTCCAGCTACCCACAAGGATAAAAATTCTTAAAATCACTCACCCTTGACCAACCACCTAATGTTATATGGAGCCTAATCAGACTCGAAGGTTAAATTTTCCCCACTTTTATCGACGTGATTTGCCCCCAAATTATTTAAAATAGGGGTTTGGGGGCAGCGCCCCCAAGATGGGGTCAAGGGGAAACACCCATTATGGGGTCTAGTGGAAATTCCTCTAGCGTGCTCCCTGTCACAATACAAGGTGAGGTCAAAGGGAAGTGCCCTGTAGGGGCTTGGGGGAGACACCCCTGAAACCTCTCACGATTTTTATTATTTTATAAAGGCATCGAGAGTTATTTTTCTATTGGCTGACATAGAAAAACCTATTTTGTAATTGGCATAAGCCTTCATAAAAGGCAAAGGGTTATGGTTTCCATTGATATTGTATTGTAGCATTTGTAGTAGTGTTGAGTTACAAGGGATTATTGGTTATAATTAGTTCGATTTGTTGGATAATAATATTGGACTCTCTGTTGGTGGATGTAGCCCAAGTTTGGGTGAACCATGTTAAAAATTGTCTCTTTCTATTATTATTTTTGTGTTTTTCATTCCTATTTTTAATCATTATTTGCATTTAATTGATATTTTCTACATGAAATTTCTAACACCACCCTCCAAGAATCATTGAAAAAGATTCACTAAATTAGGATACTGACACAAATTGGGGTAAAATCCATCCCAAGAATTAGACCAAAAGAGAGCCCTAGCCCCCCTAATTAAATATCCAGAACATGCCCTCCTTGATCAACACAACGCCTTTCTTAAGCATTCCCCAAATCACAAAACCTTTCCCCACTAGAGGATACCTGGGAAGCTCCTCCTTCAAAACCCTCAGAAGGTACTTATGAAATAAAATCCTGGCCCAAATATGATCTTGCTCCACACACAACCTCTAGTAAAGCTTTGTAGCTAATGCTAACCTAGACCAAGTTGACCAAGACCCCCAAACTACCTCGAGCTACACACAATATCCCATTTTACCATGATCCACTTGGAAGAGAACAAGCTACCCGCTCATAAGAATTTTATATCCATAGAGTCCAAATCCTTCACAAGCCCAACAAGAGCCACCTAAAGCATGCACCGATAAATAGGAAGATTCTACACCAATGAATTTAGTAGCCAAATATGACCAACAAAGGAAAACCATCTATGATTCCAATGATTAACCTTCACACAAAACTTCTCTAGAATATTTTTCCATGATTCCCTAGGAAGTCTACCAACAAAGATAAGAATACCAAGATAAGTTAAAGGGAGAGAACTAATCTAAAACCTCAAGATACGAGCAATCATTTGTTGAATAAGCCTTAGAGTATTGAAGAAGAAAATGGAATATTTATCTTCATCAATCCTTTGACTATAAGTAGAAAGATAGATATATAAAGCCTTGTGAAAATTTGTAGCTTCTCTTATCTTAGGAATACCCATCAAGGTAGTATCATCCACAAATTGTAAGTGAGATTGAGAAGCAAAACCATTTCCCCACCCCCAACCATAGAAGAAACCCAACTCCACATTACATTTCACCAGTCTCCCTAAGACTTCAACATGAAGAATAAATAAATAAGGAGAGAGGGGATCCCCTTGATGAAGGCCTCTAGAAGCACTAAAAAGAGAAGAAGGCTCACCATTTATCAACACCAAGAAAGAAGTGGAAGTAACATAGCACATAACCCATTGTACCCACTCCTCAACAAAACCAAAAGCAATAAGAAATTTTTACTAGAAGGACCACTCACTCTATCATAGGCCTTTGCCATATCTAGCTTGATGAACATAGACTTTTCTTTTGAGGATGCCATGAAATGAATGGTCTCAATAGCAATGACCACCCCATCTAAAATTTATTGATCCTCCACAAAACCACTCTATTCCTCAAAGATAATCTCTCTAAGCCATCACTTCATCCTTCCAACAATCAACTTGGAAATGATTTTATAAACTAGATTACAAAGGGAAATGGGTTGAAATTGACTCAAATGATCCACCCCCTCACATTTTGGAATGAGAGCAAGGAAAGTAGAGTTCAAAGTCCACATCATCTACTTATTCCTTTGAGACTCATGAACCACCTCCAAAAGGTACAACTTAATGATATCCCAAAATTCTTGATAAAATTCAATCGAAAAGCCATCAAGACCC
>VDFB02085986.1:0-11084 GCA_007258455.2 Sequoia sempervirens
TGAGAGAACTTGAGGGGGTAGGAGAGAGAAACTTGAGAGATAGAGAGAGATTAGAGGGTAGAGGGTTTAAGGGTTTAGGGTTTAGAGTTAAGGGTAGAGGGGAGAGAGATAGAGGGAGTTAGTGAAAGAGAGGGAGAGAGGGAGTGGGAGAGAGATAGAGGGTAGAGGGGAGAGAGATAGAAGGAGTGATTGAGTGAGAGACTTGGGAGAGAGAGAGGGAGAGAGAGGGAACTTAGAGATAATATTTAAATATTTTATATATTAGTAAAATATATATATACATTAACTAAAACATAGAAATAATATTTAAATATTATACATAATATTATAATATATTATATATTATACATAATTCTGTAAGAGATTATTATAAATTGTATATTTTATATTAAATTATAAACTATATTGTATATTCTAAACTAGATATATTAAAATAAACTATAAACTATTTATTGCATTTTTTAAATCATATATTATAAACTATATTAGATTTTTAAAAATCATATATAAAATATATTAGTTATTTGATATTTCTAACAAAAACCTTACTGCCTAGGGGTTAGCCTTGGGCTTGCTTTGGAATTTGGCTAGGATACACCAATCCTAAGAAGTCAACACAAAAAACGTGTTTAACAACTTACCTTGCTTTTCTTGACTTTGCCCATGTGGCTGACGACTTTATTTTACCCAAAATTGATGAAACAAAAAGGGTTTCTAAAGGAGATTCTCAGCTTTCCACCAATATAAATTATGCTTTACTTTGAATTTAATAAATAATTATTATTCATTTTCTATTAGAATTACGACTAAAGTCTTCATTGATAGGTTGATTGAAAAACATCTATAGTTTTCAAATGTATCACATTTTTTGAATCCAAAACATGCGTCACATTCTATGCTTTACATACTATAGGATTAAAAGAATTTTGTGAAGTTTTGACCAAGTTAAGGTGGTCAAACATACGAGTTTTATATTTTTAAAAGTTGTAATAAAAAATTCATAATTAATTATTTATTTGGAAAAAAATTATAAAAAAATATGCATCACATTGGGACATGAGTCCTCTACTTATATCTAAAATCTTATAAAAAATTATTATCATTTTATTATGGTTAGGTGGTCGGACAAACTACTTATTTTTCCATGAAATTTAAGTATTATTGAAATTTTTTTCACCAAATAGATTTTTAAAGAAAATAAACCTAGTAGTTTAGAAACTACATTCAATTTGCTACAGATTCTATTCTTACATATTTTTGAAATAATATAAATAACTTATTCGAATTTTTATGTCAAGTTTCCTAACTCTGATTTTTTTGAATTTTCATTGCCACTTAAGGGCCTGCTTTTTCCATGATGATCCTGCACATACCCACCTTCCAAATCAACATAGAATGCCTCCAGTGATAGCTATGAAAAATCATATACTTCCAACTCCACAAAACCCTCAACAATGTAAGGAAATAGGCAACTACAAGTTTGATATAAACTTTTTTGGTCATACCTAGCACTAACAAGAGCACTGAAATAAGGGAAACTAGCAAGAACACACATCAAATCCTTCAACTGCATGGCCAACAAAAATCCAAACTGAAAATGGTTCAAACAACACATAATCTCTGAAAATCAACACTCAATCACTTCCAAAACTCTGCAAGTCAAAACACTTCAAAAAATTTAATATGTTAAACCCCAATTTGCAAACTCTCTCAAAAACAATGGTGATTCCTAAGTAGAACCACTCCAAACTAGCTAGGGATTATCTTCCAAATCCAAAACTAGTAATCCAACGAAGCTTTTCGTCCCCAAAAGATTCAAGAAAGAACATGCAGGTTCAAACAAAATTTCATTATGTGTAATCTTTAGTATATGAGAAATGAGAGCCCCAAACCTCCTTTTTTAGTTTTCTATTACTTTTTCGAAAAAATGATTTTTTTAATTTTTGTTGTTTTTCTAAAAAATGTTTTTTTTCTTTTTTGGATTTTTATTTTCGTATAAATAATTCATTACATACAAAAGACCTTTTATGCCTAGGCATCCAATTTTGAGGAGAAAAGTCACTTTAATAAAATATAACACTTAACAAATATTTTAACATTTAACATTGTAAACTAAAGCATGTATTTTATATACTCCACTGAGTTGCAAAAAGAACTTTCCAAGACTTCATAAACTATTTTTGATCATGTCAAGATGTAACTAAAGTTGAGGGATGATGACATGTGGCAACTTGTAGATTTATTGAATATAGATGTGCTCTCCAAGAATTTTGGAGAACATCCTAGGAGGCCAAAAACACTTATGAAAGCATCATTGCAATCCAAAATGTCCACTGAACTCGACACCACAAAAAAATTCCAAGAAAACCCAAACTGAAACACTCCAAGAACTTTGGAGTCCCCTTACCAACATTAATTAGCCTACGGGAACATAGGAAACAGGCCTCAAAGGTCACCATGTTGACTAAGCCCGAGAAGGGGACATTACATTAAACCTACTGGACTATGTATACATATGCTCTTCTAGGACTAAATTATATTTAAACATATTTATGCATGAAATCAAAACAATAAAGGATAATTTCATGTATCAAATACAATTATGTCCATCAACATGTGGCTAAATGGTTGATAAAGATTATTTCCATGCAAAAGACCTAGGTTCAAGTCCAAAGGGATATAATAACCACCCCTTGGTTACTAATAATTTTTTTTCACAACTAGTTCTAACCTAATTGACCAAGCATCTTCCAACTAAATTAGAAGTGCCAATCTCATAGCTTTGACAACTATAGTCATGGTGATATCTCTATGCCACAACTCATATACTCAAACTAGAATGTGGTAATCTTCAAATGTCAAGGTTATCCCTCTAGCTTGACCTAAATCTCTAGGATTCATTTGAATGGTCTTGCCTACCCTTCCTAGGAATTAGAGGCTCCATAGTTCATACTCCAATGATAGAGAGAGTTCATCCTCTCGTCTTATATGAGATCTTTGGTTTCACTTTTACAGGTCGCAACTGTTCATTGAGCTTATGTTTTCAAATTAATCCAATTACAATATAATGATAACAACCATAATCCAATCAAGTGTTTGTTCTATGCCAACATTAGTGTATGGACGAATACCAAACCACACAAGGACCATATCCTTCTAACATCACATGTTGTCATAGTGATAGGCTCAAGCATACATATTATATACACAATGTGGCTAGCTCCCTCTCCTGTTACAATTTCATAAGTTATTAGCTCTTATACACCTCACAAGTAAACACGAGGATTAGCTCATGCATACATCCCCTATACATTGGGTGACTAACTCATACATGTACATCATATATATAAAATATAATAACTTGTGCACATGTCACATACACATTTTGACTAGCTCATGCATCCATCACGTAACCAATGTGAATAATTTAAACATCATATGTTCACATAGAGTTCAATTGAAAAATGGAAGTGGTTGCAATCTTATTGCAATAATTTTCCCCTTTAATTGGTTCACCAACACATAAGCCTTTAACCACATCCTAGTTGAAAGGAGGAATGCCAATGTATCCCATACTACTTATTCTACTACCATCTATGATGACAAGAAAACATCCAATACTACTTGATGTCATCATTAGCAAGGGCATAATATTAAGAACATGCACAACCCATGGGATTATTCTACACAATGATTGACTCATACATAGTAAGAAACTAGTAATAGGAAGTGGATGAAACACTAATGCATGTATCTTCCCATTACTTTTTTCACTATAACTTACCCTTTAATTGCATCCCAATCATAAAAAGAATGTTGATGCATCTCATCTTGCATTTTGGGTCCCATCCTTTTCTTCAATTCTCTATACTAGCTTTGATGGTGGGAAAGCATCCCATACCACTTGCAATCATAATTGGATAAGGTGCAAGTGTAACAACACACATCACATAAGGCCATTTATAAGATTTTCATAGCTTGGTAAGACTTTGATTCATCTTATAAATAAATAAATATAATTAGGAGGTCATAGGGCCTTACTTCACCTAAGACTAGTGAGTATACTATCAATCACCTAGGCGAATTTAACAATCAAAACTTTGATTTAATAATATCTCAAGTAGATGTTGACCTAGAAACACATACATTCTTTTTGATACACCAATACCAATATGGAACTCCTAAAATGGGTAGATCTTTCAATCCATCACTTACATGCTATTGGTGAAAGCCTATCTAAATCCTCTAAAATTAGGTAGCTCCTAGAGTTTATCACTTGCATGCTACTAGTGAAAGCCAACTAACCATATGATATGGATGGATACTTCCTTTGGTAGGGTACACTCCTCGACACTTATGATGCTAAAGCAACAATAAGCTTGTCCATAAGTAGGTTATAGTTTTACAATTTTGGTTATCACCTCATAATGAGTGGTAAAAACTACATTTAAGAGAAAAATTATCCTCTACCTATATTCCCTTATAGATTCCCTTGCTCCCCTAGTTGTGATTCCAATAAGTCAACTCCTATATCGATCTTAGTTGAGTATTATGACTTAGAGGGTACAAAAACATTGATCTAAACCATACCATGTGAAGGGTTTACACCCTAATCTAGTTAATCTAGTTACATTACCCCAAAGGGACCCATTAAACTATACAATGTTCCCATAGGTCTTGGGTCAAAATCCATGATACATGTACCACATTGAACCCACATGAGTTGGCCTCTCTCTAGACACATATACATACATATGTAAACTCATAAAGAAATCAAAGTCCATTCACTTCATTTAGTTGCTACTCAAAAACATATTATTAATTATTAGTCAAAAATTAACTCACATTAGTAATATCAAATAATGCCCTACTTCTCAGTATATATCATTTTTGTGTACTATCAATCATAAGGCTTATCATACATTTATCCACTACCCAACCATATTTAGTAATATTGACTATTAATTGACCACACTTGGCAAAGATGGTCATAAGAAACTACATCCTAAACTCATCATAAAATTAGGTACATATTTAGGGTAGTAGGCCATCTATACTTAATAAAATTTCTTCACACCATGAACTCAAAATGGCTTAACTCCACATCAACATTAAATACACATTAGTGAGTTTTCCTAACTCATTTCATAGGCAAATCATGACCAAATTTATCACAGCCTTCTTTCTTGAGAAGATAGACCTCACCAAGTCTTGAGACTAACTTATACCCTCATATACTTGTTAATGATTCAAGGCACAAGGCCATAGTGTTCAACAACTAAACTTTGATTATTATAGTTTAGATAAGTCTAGAGGCATTTTCACTCATTCACATCGAAACATACCATTATGATAGTGACTATAAAAGTTCATCCAATATCAGAGTAGATTTTGCAATTCCAAATACCACAAACCTCAAAATAGATAAGCTTGACTATGGCATGTTGCCTTTCATTGGTTCAAACCTATGTAGGGTGAATTTACTAATTGGAAGGTAAGATCACTTCCGTCTAATACAAATTTAACCTCAAGTTGAAGCACATTGAAAAGGGAGAGATAATCAAGTTTAGGGACAAAACCAAATTTAGAAGCTATTCCCTACCCTCCCTTATGCACTTGGGTCATAAGGGTATCCTTTTCCCAAGGACTACCTACATACTTTCTACCAAATGGGATCGAAGTACCACATAGTTCTCAAAATAATATTTCAAGGAACATGCACATAGGTTCCTATACCTAGGGGTTTAACTGTTTAACAATCACTCATGTAACTCTCCTCATGGAAGTGAAATAGAAAAAAATACTATAGAAGGAAAACCATAGAAGGGTTTTATACCAAATAATGCAACAAACCACCATTTACCAACACCCATTCTGAGACCATAACTCATAGAGCTTTATTGATTAGTACTTCACATCCCAACATAGTTCCTTGAAATGAATTCAAACCATTAATAATGATTAACAATATGTAGGAAAACACATCCAAGTTTCTAATTTAGAAAACTTGTTCTAAAGTACTCCCTTCCAATGACATTGAGATCTCAAATTAAATCTTACCCATTACTATTGATAATTTAACTTGAACATCCCAAAATATCTTATTAATTCACGTCATTGAAACAAAGGCTAAGTTGATTACTCGACACTAAATTCTCTTTGTTCATACAAACCCATTAGGATAAATGAACAACTAGATTATTTCCTTACAACCCCATTCATATTACCCCAAAGATATGAAATGCTAATATTATTGATTCCAACATATATGATAGTTATCTTATTGTAAGATGATCACACTAATAAGTCACAAGTTTAACATATAAATATATATTTAACTCAATGAACATTAATTTCCACTTGTACAATCAAAGACTTCCAAATGAAGTCAAGTTTCATTTTCAACCCATTTCATACCAACAATTACTAACTATAGACAAGTAAAATATATAGATTGATCCTGTGCACCTAATCCTGATTTACTAACACCAATTCAACCTAAATCATCTCCTTTACTTACCATTTAATTGAATAATCTTTATTTGATTAAATTCTTCACATTTCATCTTTTAATTAAATAAATCATTTTTATCTGATTAAATCATCATCTCTTGTTAATTAATTAAATCATTTTGTTTAATTAATCCTATTCTCTCTTTTAATTAAATAATTCATTTTATTTAATTAAGTTCTAAAATTCATCTCCTTTAAATTAAATAAATCCATCTTTATTTGATTTAAATCTAACACCATCCTCTTTAATTAAATAAATCAAACTTTATTTAATTAAGTCTAAAATCATTATTCCTCTCATTTTGATTTATTTAAATCCTAAAATCTAAGTCAAATTGTCAGATAAGCTAATCTTGATCAAAATTAATCAAATCTTGATTAATGCTATCACTAATCACTCAAATCCTCTAGATTTTGCAACTTGCACACATAAATCAATTTATTTGATTTATTATTTAATCTATTTTCATTAAAAAAGGCATCCAAGTGGGAATATTCCCTCAATTTGAAATCTCCCTCCCAAAATGTCTTATCCTCCAACTTGGCATTTATGACTCTTACAAGTCCTTTTTCTTGAGCCAAGTGGCAATAACTCCTCTTCCCCATCTCCCTCCACAAGCCATCTTTCAAATTTCAAATTCCACCTAATGGCATTTATCATGCACATTGATCAAAATGTGCTCCACCTCTCTTCAATAGCATGATGACAAGTGGCATTTGTTATTGGTTGATCTTTAATCCCACATCCTTCATGTTTCTCCATTCTTTCATCCTTCTTCATTATAAATAGAGGCCTTCTCTATTGTATTTGGGGACACAATCTTGGGCATTTTGAATCCACAATCATTATTTGCATCACATCTCATCACATCTTCAACGGCAATTTCATCATCCAAGAGGTTATCAAGGGTTGGGAAAGGGCTAATTTCCACATCAAAGTAGCACCAATCCACTATGGGATAGGTATACTTCATGTTTTATATGCTTTTATTTAGCTTTTCTTGTTTCCTTAGTTGCATAGTTAACATGATTAAATATCTCATAGAAATGCTAATTTTACCTACTTTAAATGGACTAATGATACTAACGTTTTTCATTGTTTGAAGTTTGTGAATTTGAGTGTTTACACTAACATTACTAGAATCAATCCATACATAGAAATTTATGCTTACAATTCATAATCAACATAAGGTAAGATTAGTCACACCAAAGCACATAGCTAGACAAAGCAATCAAAATATTGTCGAAACCACCATGCAAAAATTGTACAAAGACCCTAATATGACTCTAAGTGAGGTCCTAATGTAATATGGTTTGAAGACATCAAGCAATATAATCATATAATTTTATAACATCCTTTTGGACGAAAAGCAACCTGCATCAACAAGGGTCTTATAAGAGACATTTGAACTTTAGAGGACCTACACAATCATATAGATGAATGGTTATTAAACTCAATGAACAATCTTCATGATTTTATACCCATTACTAGTTTGAACCTTAGTTCAAGCATTTTAGACAAGTATATAGTATAAGGGCTTTAGGACTCAAATCCTTTAATAATTTACACTACGTTGTAACCATCACAAGGTTTCCCAATTTCCCATACCTTGAACTACCCTATTAGTCCTTGTATATCACAACTTTAAAGCATCGAAATATTCGTTGCCTCTTTCCATTAGTAACACTAATACTCTAATTATACTAATGAGATAAACAAATAGTTTCAAGATCCTCTTACATCTCTATTATCTTTAAATAGATGGAATGTAAGACAATGTCATATGTATTACCATACATGTATCAAGGATGATGGAAAGGCTATCAAGTTTATAACAATATCATGATCATAATATCGTGTATAAATTTACTAAGTTCTACATATTAATCTATCAATATCCATGAGTTTAAATTTCAAATCTTGGTTTAGGATTCTCCAAAGATCCAAAATCATTTATTTTCATTTTCTAAATTCATAGGATAGTAATAGTGCACCCATAATAAACATGAGTGATAATCTTGAATTACAACCACAATAGCTATGTGCATAATACTATGTTCATCTCTCCAATAAATATTTAATCATCATGATTAACATTGACATACTAATGTCTTATCATTTTACAATCACTATAACTTTGTTCAGATGCCTTCCTAACCAATCTCTACTCATAATCCCACTAGAAAAATTAGAAATATTGCCCATACCACCAAGGTCAACTAGCGGTAGCTTAATATACTATTCATAAATAATCATAACCTACATACCTTTAAATTTTTTCAAATAAGTCCATTTATAATTTAAAAAACTCACAATCTTCTACAAACTTAACATTTTTAATTAAACATTTATTTAATCCAAAACCAAGCACTCATAACCATTATAAAGGCTATAGTGAAATTCTCAGGGATATTTTTTTTTATATCTCAGAGGGGTAGCTCCGTGATTGACTGAGCTTCTCTTAAGTTTTTGTTACTAGGCAAGACTAATCCCCTATAGGCTATGCAATTTCCCAGTGCCTACCCAACAGCGTGCGTGGCTGGGTGAGTTGAGGTTTGAACCTACATCGATCGTACGTGTCTTTCAACGGCTCAACCAACTAGTCTACACCCAAGAGGCAATTCTCAAGCATAATTTTACTAAAATCACATAAAATGATTGTCTCAATACTAATTACTTCAAGGAAAAGCTATTTTTCATCAAATTCAAATCAAATGACTCTTCACTAATGATGATCTCAAATATGGTAGAAATGACTTACAAATGAGAGTGTTTAATCCCAAATAATGATAGTTCAAAAGACTTATTCTCTTACTCCACGCTCATACTATCTATGCCTATATATGAATGAAATCGACTCTTCATAGTTGCTTAGAAGTTGCTCACATCGATTAATGTAATTCTACACTAAATCATTTTTCAAATATCACATTCA
Organism: Sequoia sempervirens; assembly: GCA_007258455.2. NCBI lineage: Eukaryota > Viridiplantae > Streptophyta > Pinopsida > Cupressales > Cupressaceae > Sequoia > Sequoia sempervirens. The sequence goes on from VDFB02085986.1 coordinate 9,450, forward strand.
TATTCATTAAAAAAAACCACATTCATTAATCTTCCATAATGCCACCAATCGTGAATATTGTGAAAACATCATGTGAAAATAGGACTTCTATTGTTGAGGAAAAAATTCTAATTAATCTTGCAACATATTTTATTTTGGTTCAAGAAATTCCCTACTCCTTCAAAATAGATCCTTAAGCCCATCATGGCACCGCATCCTATCTAATATACTTCCAACACTCCACAAATCCATTACAAAAATATTGGTGTCTCTTATTGATAATTCCCTAAGCCATCATTTGTTGGCTCATGCTAAATCTACTCTTCCCTCTGCTCTTGTGCCTTGCATCATCACTCGGCTATAAGAATAATATCGCAGATATTTTTGATGTAGTCATTAAAAGCTTTTTTTTGTAGAGGAGGGGGATTGAGCACTCAACGACTCCAAGTCACAGAGAGCTAAGAGTTGAAGGCTGCCCTAAACTACCTCAAGTTAAACAAGTGTTTGATGCTAGGGATAGAGAATGGAGAGCACTCTTAGTGCTTCTGTCACTCTATTAATCCGAAAGTTAAGTTTGGACAAAACGAGTAGGTTCCTGGAATCTGGATTGTACCTTAGACAACTCTCTATCAGAGGACAACAACATAGATCAGGGATGACAATGCGGTGCAATGGTGTCTCACAAGTGCATTGGCATCTCATAGGTGCACTGGCGTCGATACAGACAAAAAGTGGAAAAGGATAGTCACAAGTATCAAGAAACTTACTGATAGCTTAGCAGTTGAGATTTAAAGTGATGACCAAAACAATAAATAACATAATGACTAAAATAACAAGAGAGATGATAAGAACAAAGGTGTTGAGGATTCAACTCACAAAAAATCTAGTTAGCTAGCAAGCTCCACATGAATAGGTACCTACACATGACCAAGAAGGGAAAAATGTTGGGGCTCTTTCGGGGCTTGCTGCTATCAAGTTCCTTCGCTTTGGTGTTCCCACCTCCATAGACAACCAGATAGATAAAGAGATAGAAAAGTGATAAATAAACTATGTTGGAAAGGAAAATATTGAACGCTACGAGAAATACTATTCTACTTAAATCCAACAACAATATAATAGTAAGCAAAATGTTACCACCCTTGACCAAAGGCACTCAAGGCCAATGAGAGAGGAATGCAAGTCTACAACCATGGCAAAGTCGATGTGGTTGCAACGACACCAAAGGGAGTCTTGCACGACACCAAGTTGCAGCTTCTATGGTAGATGTGAAGAATGTTGTAATGTTAGAATGGTGAAGCCAATAATGCAACACGCAACTCAAGAGTGTGAGAATTGTCAAGAAGCTATGGGGTGCTAACAAGAAGTTGAGTCCACTTTTTGGCCATTTAATGGAAGTGTTTTCCTTGATTTTGAGAATTCGACACATTTGACCTTAAAATTTGAAGCACTTAGAGATGGAATCTTGGAAAGAGTCACTCATCATAAAATGTAGTACTCAGAGTCTAGTTTCCAAATATGTAATTTATTTCAATACCCAAATGATACAAATTGATTTTCAATAGGTGTTTCTAAAAACCATTGTTTAAAAGTCACTTTTTTTACCATACCATGCACATGTATGTCATCCATATTTTGACCTAAATAATCATATTTTTC
>VDFB02085987.1:0-29383 GCA_007258455.2 Sequoia sempervirens
ATGATGTGTTTCCAGCAGCGAATCATTTTGTGCCACGTGGCAGTCTCTGTGTTCCAGCAGCGAATCATTTTGTGCCACGTGGCAGTCTCTGTGTGCGACACGTGTCTCCTTATCCGCTGTCGACATCCACGCCAATGTTTTGTTAGCATCCACTTGATCGAGTTGGGCTAATCATTTTTCGCCACGTGGCCTCTGTCTTCTACCCACGGACGACGAGTTGTCTGCATGTTTGTTTAAAAAAAGTTGTTAGGGATTCGAACCCCTAACTTATTGTTTCCCAATTTAGCCGGTTACCGTTGCCCCATTTCCGCGGGCTTAACTATAACAGGGGGCCGGTTGTTTTTCTTTAAGAAAGTAGTTTTATTTGTTGGAAGAAAAGGAAACCGTCGGGCTTGAACCCGGGATGCCCAGGATACCAAAAACCACTGTGGCCGTTGAGCCAACGAAGGGGTTTGGTATGCATACGGGATCAATTGGTTTTGTTAAGTGTTAAAAACCGATTGCCTTATAAAAATCAAAACAAACTCCCTATTCAAAGTAAAAAAAACAAACAAGAATCCTTGTAGGGATTAAATCAAACCTCCAAAACCTCCTAAGCCCGGGAGTAGATAATTAAAAGGGGTTTAAATTGATTTAAGAGATTATTAGGAATATTTTATTAAGATTTTATATGCAAATATGGGAGATTCATAAGGATTTTTATGTATTTGGAGAGATAAGGGAAATATTCTCAAATCAATTGGTTAAAGGCCAAATTGAGAAAATTCTTTGTATAAAAAGGGGGCTTGAGGTGAGAATTGGAATAAAGTTTTTTTTCAGGTGATGAAGTCTTGACGCTGAGGCAACACGGAAGAGATGGGTCTTGTTGAAAAATTTTCAAGCCATTGTTGAATGTCGGAGCCCTGTTATGCTGCCGAACTGATGGTCTTGGTGCATCATTTGTAATCGATTTTGGAGTTAATCGGATCGGTCTCTCTATTGGAGTGGACCCGGAGACGTAGTCACATTCTGTGACGAACTCCGTTATCAAGCGTTGTTTGCACTTCTCTTCTTCTCTCTCTTTCTGTCTCTAATTTCCTTTCTTTCTGTTATAATCACCTTGTTAATTCTTTCATAATGTTATTTCCTTAAGTTGATTTCAATTTAATTAACTTGAAATAATCATTGTAAAGCATTGTAAAAGTTAAGCATTTAAAAACTGCAATCTAGTCTAGATCCTATCTGGTCGGTTAATATGAACTCATCTGGACTAGACAGGAGGGAGAGGTGAGTGCAAAATATATAGTAGAATATGGGAAAATAATTCCAAGAGGGGCAATAAATCCCAAATAACCAAATTACGTGGGAGTTATCCCTACTTGGAAAATGCCAAACATGTGGCATAACCTACTCAGAAAGAGACAGATGAGTGGTTTTGTGAGGTGGCATATAAGGCCAAAAGAGGGCGTGAAACTCAACCACCCAGGTGTGAGTGGGAGCAACACATGTGTCGATAGATTACATGCGTTCTCACATAGACCACATCTCCTATAACCTAAGGTATGCTTAATAATGTGTAGGAAAAATAATATTAAAAAACCTACACTAACACCCCCCCTTAAGCATAGCTTAGGTGGGTGAAAGGATGAAATAATGCAAAGATGGGTCTCGGCTACAAGGCCATGTAAGGTACCCATGTACAATGATGAAACCTCTCAAAACATGAGAAAGAGAAAACCCGTAGGACAAAACTCTCCCCCAAGAGAGAAGAAGAGAGACCATATAGTCCCCCAATGTAGAATCTCCTACATTGTTGGTGAATGCTCGACACAAGAAGCTAAAGATGATCCAAGATCATTGAACACTATTTCTCCCCTTAGGAAGAAAGAAAACCAAGGATGTATGCAAGATATCTTCCCATTCCTGAAAGGAATATGAAGGAAGAATGTACGATGTCTCTAAATTCTGTTTAGGTGTCCCCATGTCAATGGTGAAAGTTGTCACCATCAAATCAAGTGTTCTAAGCCACATTGCAGAAGATGACAATCCAGAACCTAGTGGAGATGGATGTAGAACAAAATCTGAAGAAAAAGATATCTCCTTTGAAGACAAGTGTGCCTCCTCCAAATGCTGCTCAAAAGTATCCACAATCATGCCAAACTATGATGAATGATCATGTGGAGAATGAACAAGAGGATACAAAGGTTCCTCCATAATAATTGAAGAAGAATCAAATTCATCAAAGAGGAGATGGATGTCATGAATAGTGTCTCCCAAGTCTAAAACATGAGACTCCATAAATAAACCTGCAATGTCTATCAAGTAGTCATCTGAAGTAGCTATATCTGGAAGACAATGTGTATCCTGTTGCACTGAATCACAAGAAGCCATGAATGTAGCAATGCAAGTATCTTCAGATGCAATAGTAAATGGAGGAGAAGGAATGCAAGGATCGAGAACTGGATCACATGTGAGAATACCCAAGTTCAAGTATCCATAGTTCTCCTCAAAATCAAAGCTCACACTAGGAGTGCGATCAACAACCAAAGGATTAGAACCATCATCAGGTGCAAAGTTTGAAAAGGTATACAATCGAGATGCATGATCAACCAACCCAGTAGCAATTATCTCTTTGCTCTCCAAGTCTCTGATGATAACTAAATTAGGTGTGAATTCAACAGTCTTCCTCGTTCCACCATGAGTGATCTGATAGATGGAAAGAAGATTATTTGAAATATGAGGTACACACAAAAAATCATTAAAAGTACCATCCCCAATATCAACAGATCCTTTCCCAATTACATCCATGTATGTATTATTTCCCATCATAATAGGTGGCATAGCACAAGGCTCAAAAGAAGAGAACATAGACTGTGTAGAAGCCATATGATGAGAAGCTCCAGAATCTAGGAGCCATCTCCTTGATCCAAGACCTATAGAAGCACAAAGAGCTTTACCTTTTGATTTACCTGCCCCTGTAGTATGGCCCTTTTCCTTATCAAATTCTGAATTTTTGGAATTAGAAGAAGAAGCTGAATCAACCATTCGAGAAGGCAAATTGATGTTGTTCTTTGCTAAAAGATTCTTCAACTCATCAATTTGTTTTAAGTAACATTGATGTTCATCATGCCCAGGTTTCTTGCAATATGCACAAGTGAGCTTCTCCTTCTTAGATGAATCCTCTTTTGAAGAGAATTTAGAGTCTACTTTAGAAGTAGATGAATATTTATCTAAATCTTTCTTTCTATCACCTTGGTTCTGTTGTTTCTTGTTTTGCTTATTAGTGCCTTGTTTTGCAGTCAAGGCTTGAGATTTGGAAGATTTAATAATGCCCATTTGAATCAATTTATCTTGCTCCTTTGTGAGATCAGTTGCAAACTCACTTAGAGAAGGCATAGTAAATCCTTTTCCTAAGGCTCTTTTCATTGCATGAAATGTAGAAACAAACACTGCATAATCAGGACCAAGTTTTGAAAGAATACTCAAAATCAATTGTGAGTCATCCTTTTTAACTCCACACTGCTCTAACTGCAATCTTATGGCATTCAATTTAGTAAAGAAATCCTGAATGGTATCAAAATTGCATGGGCTCAATCCTATGAGCTCGTTCTCCAATGAATGTGCTCTCAAATCATCTTGTTTACCAAAGAGAGTATTCAAAGTATTCCACACTTCATTTGGTGATTTTGCAGACATAATATGAAAGCGTAGATCAGGAGATACAACCATGCATAAGGTGCCAAAAGCTTCATCACACTTATTGAACCATTTAGGCTTATCTTCATCTTCTATAGGTTCCTTATCAATACCCATTGTTATTCTATACAATTTTAACTTCCTTAAGTGAATTTCCATTTCATTTTTCCACTCAAAGTAATTGTATGGTGTGAGTAGAGGAACCGATTTATCCATTTTAGATTGTTGTTGCAATGTGAGAAAAAATGCAAGAAGAACACACATAGACACCCCCCTTTTTCACTCAATAAAGAATCCCCCCCAACAAAAAATAATTTGGCACTTTATAAATTAGTGCGTTTACAATGCTGGAGTTGTTTTCCAGAGTTTTTCAAGTGTCCAAAATGGACTCAAATACTGAAAGTATAATTAAATCTCAAAATTAGAACCTCAAAATAGTACCAATGTATAGTTCTCAAAAAACTATCAACTTTCAAAAAAAGAATCACCTCGATCTGAGGTCATATGTGAAAGTTATAGCCGTTTGAAGTTCCAAAAATGAGAATTGTCCTTCAGATCTGCTAATAAAACTGATTTTCTAGAAAATCTGGATCACTTTAGAAAAAATGGATCACTGCTTTGCAAATCGCGAAATTCTACCCCAAATCAAAAACAGTTCTGCGAGAAAAAGAGCTCATATGAGGAAGCAATTATGGCCCTCAAAGATTAATTTGCAAAATCAAAATGCAATTGGAGAGAAATTCTGTGAAATGTTGATTTAGTTTTACGCAAAATATGCCCAACTGTATAAAAAACTAGCAGCGACCCAAATGGTTTTTACTGTGAACAAAACCCAGATGGCGGATTTTCTATAAAATATATAGAAAATGTGGATCTAGTGTAAAAAAATGCCTTTAGCAACATAAAACGACCCCAACAACCAAAAAATGACATGAAAAGGTAGAATCGGCTACTTAAGACAAGCAAAGGCATGCTACATCTTGCAATACTGATTAAAACATTCACAAATCTCTCAAATTTGAGAAGGGGCTTGCAAATCTGACGCTCTCATACCATGTAAGAGTTGTTGATGAACTCGAGCACCAGGATCTTTATAGAAACCGAGATAAGCCTTCCACATGAGAGCAACAAGAGATAAAATGCTGGAATATAGTGCAATAACAAAATGATGTTATTATCACACACTAAATGATACAATATGCCTCAACTCTCCCTTGAATTGGCTGAGTTAATATGAACTCATCTGGACTAGATAGGAGGGAGAGGTGAGTGCATAATATATAGCAGAATATGGGAAAATAATTCCAAGAGGGGCAATAACTCCCAAATAACCAAATTAGGTGGGAGTTATGCCTACTTGGAAAATGCAAAACATGTGGCATAACCTACTCAGAAAGAGATAGATGAGTGGTTTTGTGAGGTGGCATATAAAGCCAAAAGAGGGTGTGAAACTCAACCACACAAGTGTGAGTGGGAGCAACACATGTAATCGATGGATTACGCCACATGTCCTCACATGAACCACATCTCCTATAACCTAAGGTATGTTTAATAATGTGTAGGAAAAATAATATTAAAAAACCTACACTACTTGAGTTGAATTAGGTCTCATTTAGGGTGTCTAGTTTGCATTTCATTTAAGGATTTTAGGATTGCATATTTTGCATTCTTCAAATCTGAAAAATACAAAAAAATTAGTCATATTGCATATCATTTACATAGCATTACATCATATCAACTTGCATTTGAAAATTAAAACAAAATTGCATATCAAATTAAGTGCTCTAGGTTATCATTTTGTCACATTTTGTACTTGCATTTCACATTGAATTTCACAGAAAAATCAAATTGAAACTTGCTATAACAAACTAGAATCTAGAAACTACTGAAAATCACTTTAAAATATGTAAAAACATGGTTCAAAACCCTCATCTAGGACTCATTCACCCTAGGGTGAATGAGTCCTTGATCAAATTATATTATGATTTTATGGGCATTAAAATATTCATTTTTGTATTTTTGTTTGCTACTTTCATATTTTTGTTACTGTTTCCAAAATTTTTGTTTCATGAATTTGATCATATCTAGCTTAATTTGGTAAATTTAGTGCATTGTGTGATTTCAAAATTGCATTTACAAGACTTCATTTTTCATATTTTTGCATAGTCTAATTAGAAAATTACCTTGTTTAGAATCTGAAAATTGCATTTACACATTGCATTCTAGGTCATTGCATTGCACTTTACCCTCTTTCCATTTTGGGTGTGTACACTAAGTTTTTGAAACTTGTATGAGCTTTACAACTTGGTGTTCTATTAGAAATACTATTGTAAGATGTACTTCGAGACTCATGTCATTCCACAATACACCATTCACCGTGGATCTTGGGTTTTCTAACTCTCTTTATGAAAGTGTTGATAATCAACCCCTTATGGATCATAGCATGCATACTTCATTTCCCATGACTTCCTTACCTACAACAAATGTGCATGATGTTGTTCATATCTCTAAAGAAAACATAAAAAGAATAGATGAAGGCCTAGAAAAGTTATAAGACCTTGTGCTTACTGAAAGCATGGAAATTAGAATTATTCCTACTTTACAAAATCCTTGGAAAATTCTTAAAACTAAACATGGGATACAATTTTTTTATAACCTCGGTTGCTTCCCTCATGAGAACTTAAGCAATCAAGAGAATGATAACATACATGCCTCGGTCAACTTTATTGAAGCAAAACCTCATACAGGCCAAACCAAAATGCCCCTTGATATTGCTTTTTCACAAAAAGACATAATCAAACATGCACCCAATGGTCCTCTTTACATAGCTAAAAGAATCAATGACAAGCCTACCAATGGGATATTAATTGATCTCATCTGTGCAGAGAATGTGATCACTGAAGAATTCCTATTTGTGCATGGACTCTATTAAGATACATATGAAATATTGAAAGCATGGATCAAAATGCATAATGATTTTTCTTACCCTATGATTGGCTCGATAAATTTACCTCTAAAGGTTGGATCAAAAACAATAAATGTCTCATTCACCATCATCCTGTCGTCGAACCAATTTTGTGTAAAGTTAGGCTATCTATGGCTTCGCTCCATGAATTTCATGCCATTGGTTGTGCATAAATGTTTGAAGTTTCCCTTTGGAAATGAAATCTTTATTGTACATCACAGTGGCTTTAATCATGTGTATTCCCGTGGGAACTTTTCATTGGATTTATTTTGGCCTGATCCTATTTAACCCATTAGACCTTGTGAGGACTACTTTTTCAAAGCATATCAAAAGTTTAAGGTGAAGCACATAGCAAAATTATCCCTTAGAAATATGCCTCAACCCATGATTGATCCAAAATTCCTTCCAAATATCCAAGAGCAACCTATGACAAATCCTCCTACAATTTCCTATAAGAGACCACAAGACAACCAAAACAATCTTGTTGTGCCTCCTAAAATCAAACAAGTTTACAAAGCCAAAGAGAGAGTGGTTGAACAACTTCCCATGGTTCCTTTCATTGCTCCCTTAAGGGAAGAAAAGAAACATATGGTTGAAAAACCTGCTCCTACACAATCACAAATTGACAATAGATTGAAATGAAATTGAAATGTTAGAGAGTGTAGGTGTAGATGTCATGCTATTGCTCGTATGTTACAAACTAAAGAAGAAAAGAGCAACACAAAAAATCAAAATTTGAACTTACCTGAAGCAATGTATGATGATTCTATACCTTCACCACAACGTAAACAAAAACCTTCCAGAGACATTATCGTTTGACCTCCTATTGTGATTAATTTAGATGATGATATTGATATTGCAAAGATTGATGAACAAGTGTATAATGAGTTGAATTCATTTTTCTCCTCTTCCATGAACTTAAATGATGATAAAAGTGTTGAACTTGGTCCTTGTCCTAGTTCGAAACTTTTTGTTGTCCCTTTGGCTAGTTTCCCTCCTTCCATAAACATTGATCAAGATTGGGATGCAGATGAAGTCTATAGGTTTACTCGCATGTGCCTTACTAGTATTTTGTTGTGTTTTGTTTTTCATGTTTCTTTATGTGATTGTATGTGCATAATTTGATCCCCTGTACTGTGTTGTTTGATGTATCTCTCTCTCTTTTTTTGCATTCCTCTATATGTATCTACATTCTTCTATATGTCATAAACATTTTATATTTTTTTGGTTTGTCTTGTGTTGTCCTTTTTGGGATGACGCAAGGCATCGAGACATTTAGGTCTCTTCCATGTTGACCCGAAAGGATTTTTTCTTTATTTTCCCTCTCTTTCTGTCATTCTTCTAGTTCTATAGTATTTGGGGAATGATGGCATTTCTGAGATCTATAACAACATTGTAACAAAGACATACTAACCCCGAATCCATAGATCCCTTATGTATTTTTGAGGGCAACATCTCCTTCCTTTTTCATGGCGTAGCTTCATTTCGGAAACATGTGACTTGGCATAGGGATTTTTGAGTAAGCTCTCATGTCTTAGGAGTAAAAATTGGCTACTTTAAAGCAATTTCTCACAGCAATGGTGTTAGCAACCGCTTTGAAGTGGGGGCATACATCAATGATATCTTTTGACATTTATCATGTTTCATGGTGTGATTTTCTTTTTTCTTGTGATGTGTATTTTTCTTAGTGGTGTCATTGGGTTTGATGTCTTAAAAGAGTGTGATATTTCTTAGTGTATTACTTTCCTCTTAGTGGTGATGCAATGCACTGCATTCCCTAAGTTGTGAATCTTTTACTCTTGATTTTTCCTCTCTTGGAGAAATTAGGCACGATGTTCCCTAAGAAGAAGACCTTACACGAACTAAGCAAGATCCCCTTGAAAAAAGAACCATATATACATATATAATGTCCATAATTGTTTGGAATAACACAAATTTCTAACCTTGTGAAGCTCAAAACCTAAATTCAAGGCCACCTAGCATAACACACCTTGATTTCCTATGGAGCCTTGCCTATCATTGTGGTACCTTATTGAATTTATCAAAGAAATAGCTTTGGTATGGTTAGTATGATGAGTAGTTGACACAAAGGCATGACTTTCTCATTGTACGATGACAGTGTGTATACCTGGAATGACTTTCTCACTAAGCCACTTTATTTGAAGACTCGCCTAGTGGAAACCTAAAGTTCTGCTACCTCAGAGTGAGTGCAAACCGATGGCTTAGATGTGTTCCACATCTCATTGGATATTTTAGGCTTGATCTTCTTAGTCTTTAATGTTGTATGATTGTGTATCTTTTTCATTGTTGCATACATAAGTGTCTTGAATGTCTACTTTAGTGTGAGTTTGACATGGGGTCATACTCTCACTAAAGTGGGGGCAAAATATAGTGTAGGAAAAATTATCCCTTTTTCACATTTAATTTGGGAATAAATAATAAAATGAGCTTAATTGTGCCTTAATTTAGTGTTGTAACATATTTTTCATATTCACATTAAGTTTAGGGACCTTTTTAACTAAATGGACTTAATTGTGCCTTTTTTTATGTTGTAAGGTGTATCTTTACACTTTCACATTAATCTAGGGCTTTATTAATTAATTGAGGTTAATTTTCCTTAATTGGACTCTTTAATTAAAATCCAAGCCCAATTAATTGAAAATTTTGAGGGATAAAACCTAATATTCATAAATTCCATTTCATAACACTTAACTTTGGAAGATGTGTGTCCTAGGTAAGTGGCCTAGGACCCATTCACCATAGGGTGAATGGGTCCTCACTTAGTCTTATGACCCTAATTTTACATAATGTTTAACATTGCCCGATGTGTGTGCTAGGTAAGTGGCCTAGGATCGATTCGCCCTATGGAAAATGGGTCCTCACTTAGACCTAGGACTCCCATTTGGAATATGTTTTTGATGGTATTTTAATGATTTAAAATCTATAATTCAATGTCGGCTTGTGATATTTGAATTTCGCGAATTAATCTTAAGATATGTATAAATACAAGGTTATTTCACTATGTTCATCCTAGAATTTCAAGCTAAGATCCCAGAAGATTTCATGAAAGCTAAAGATATTCAAGAGAGCATTATTAGATAAATTTCAAGGCATTCAAGGGCTTATTTGAAGAAGAATATTGCAGCAATAAAGATTCATTCATCATGTCAAAGATTTATTGCATCATGCATGTTGTTTGAGCTGATATGGCGATGTAGTGTTCAAGATCAATCAAGCATATCAAAGGCATTGTTTCACATCAAGTTTCATGATAAAATTCTATATCCATTGAGGCCACTTCATGCAAGTTTTCAAATCTGCAATCCAAGGTTCAATTAAGGTGTGGTGATTTGTGACATTGTTGTTCATTCATCATTCCTTCTTTCATGTTTCATTTCATTTCAAGGTTTAATTACCAAAATGGGGTTTGACCAAGGTGAATCCCTATTCCCTAACAAAACAATATTTTTCTCTCTTTGATGTGTGATTGTAGGTTTTAGGTTGAAGATCATTTAAAGAGAAAAATTGAAGAAAGTTTTGTTGCAATAAAAGTTGTCAAATCATGGAAATTGATCTACAAGATTTATTTTCAGCTTTTCGACAGTGAACAACTGGAATTTGGGAGTGCAGACTAAGCAGAAGAGAACCCATAAAGTATTTTTTAGGAGCTCTATCCAAGACCCATTCACCATAGGGAGAATGACTCCTCAGTGAGATCTAAAAAATCATCTTTGGTGATAGGTACACACCACTTTACCCTTTCCACTAGATCTTCCTTTTGACTATTAGTTGGGTTAGATTTTATTACTGTTTCTCATTTGTACTTTATAACACATATTTTGAATGAAATTAGCAAAATAGGTGCATCATACATGTTTCATTCTATATTAAACCTATTTTTCTATGTTTCACATTTAATAATGTTAACTTATTTAAATATTTATGGAAAAAGAAATTTATCAGTTTTGACTTGTGATAAATTTAAGATTTCAATGTCATTTGAATTATATCTATATCCATATAAATAAATAAGATGGGTGAATGTTATGATGTAGAATGGAATATTTTAGTTTCAAACATTGGTTAATGATTACTGTTGAAACTCTGCAAGTACAAGTGTGTGAATGTAGTAATAGGTTGAAGACCGAGAACATGGTTGAGGTAGGAGTATTTAGCCAGATGATGATCGGTAAGCATGTTGGAATCTGGAACATGCACACACCATTGAAAATCATAATATCTGCATTAGAGCTTTTGCAATTTGGTGGATATCATTTTTATGTGAAATGTGTCAATGACTAAATAGATAAGCTTATGGGAAGAAAATTTATAGATCATTTTCTTTACCTTGACTATTTGATGCTATTCACAATACAAAAGAAAAGAAAATGATAATGTTTGGAATGTATATTGTTTTAAATTTTTAAAAAAATGGATTTGAGTAGATAGAGGGCCAACTATAACCCTTAAAAGAGTAGAGAATCTCATTGCAAGAGATGGGGGCATCTAACATAATGGAGCTTTCCAATTTTAGGGAAAATGCATATTCAAGAAAGGAGAAAAATCATGCAAATTCTTAAGGAAAAAACATAGCACGAAAAGGTAGAAACTCATCCAAAAAGCTCAAGAGAAAAGAGAAGGATGAATTGGGAGGGAAAGGAGGAAAAGAAGATTCAAAGATTTCATAAATTTATCTTCATACTCTGCCTCAGCCATTTGTGATCAAAAGCAGAGGTAGGATCATTTTTAGCAAGTTTCCTTTGCTTATCGTGGCTTTCCTTTCTTCATCAAAATACTTTGATTTTTCCTTGGACAAATGTATTTCTATTGAAAACTATTTCATTTTCCTTTTCTCTACAAATGGGTCTTTGCATTTGTTGGTCGATGGGTCAACTATTTTGACATCAACCTCTTTGTTGACATAATCTTGTCTCTCATCCAAATTTGGATCTCCCCTATTTCATTTTCAAATCGATACCACTAGCTGACTCTTTTATATGAAAACCTCTCTAGTTTTTTATAACCCATTTGTTTTGCAAGTACAATTTGTATGGCTCATGCTCTTCACCATGTCTAGGTGGCAGATGGAAAAAAGTTCATTATTTTATGCCTTAAATTAAATCTCAGTCGAGTCACGAACTAGGGTGGAAATGTTTTGTTGTGCATTTTATGTTGAGGGTTGTTGATTATATTGAATCAACATCTTAACCCAATTGGTATTGTTGATGCCTTCCTGAATCGAACCATGTAAAACTTTGGTAGATATGGGAATATCACTACCTCTTTAACTGATAGGTTATTTACCTATTGTCTTAGAGAAGTTATGATTCTCTTAAACCTGAGATCTTACAAGGAATGATTCCAATCATTCCATTCACAATGTTGAATCTTTGATAATCATATTGTTAGATATGGGATGATTCACATCGTTCCCATATTCAATGATGTATTTATTGTTTGACAGTTTTAATTGAAGCCTTAATAGGCTGAACAATACAATGGCATCGTTCCATATGTTAAAGTTTCTAATATGAAATTGATAAGTATATATATAAATATGTATACACACGCACACACACATATCGTTATCATCATTTGGTATGATTATGACTTAGCAGAGTTGAGCATATCACATACACTATCCTCAGTGTCTTTCCTTAATCAGATTTCAAAGGATAGTTTCCATATCATTTTAAAGGATTCTAAATGATTTTAATGATATCAAGGGTCAAATGATAGCATGCTTATTTTTCAGTACGATAGCATGCATATCATTCTTAATGATAATAAAGTTTTCTTTAAATAATGTTCTAATTGAACGATAATAATCAAATAATAAGAAGAAATGAGGAAAGATTTATTTGTTATTTAAAAATTGTTAATTAATTTAATAGATAAGTGTCTAAAAACCATCAAATGCAATCAAAAAACATTTTGCTTATTTGAATTTTTTTTTTTAAATGGATTTGAGTAGATAGCGGGCCACCAATAACCCCTAAAAGAGGAGAGAATCTCATTGCAAGAGGTGGGGGGGAGGGGAAGCTAACATAATGGAGCTTTCCAATTTTAGGGAAAACGTGGATTCAAGAAAGGAGAAAAATCATGCAAATGCTTAAGGAAAAAACATAGCACAAAAAGGCAAAAGCTCATCCAAAAAGTAGGAGAAAAGAGAAGGTTGAATTTAGAGGGAAAGGAGGAAAAGAAAATTCAAAGATTTAACAAATTTATCTCCATACTCTGCCTAATTCATTTGTGAGAAAAAGTAGAGGTAGGATCATTTTTAGCAATTTTCCTTTACTTATTGTGGCTTTCCTTTCTTCATCAAAATACTCAGATTTCTCCTTGAACAAATGTATTTCTATTGGAAACTATTTAATTTTCATTTTCTCTGTGAAAGGGTCTTTGCATGTATTGGTCGATGGGTATGCAATTTTGGCATCAACCTCTTTGTTGACATAGTCGTGTCTCTCATCCAAATTTGGGTCTCCACTATTTCATTTACAAAATGATACCACTGGTCGACTCTTTTAATGAAAACCTTTATGGTTTTGTATAACCCATTTGATTTGCAAGTACAATTTGTATGGCTCATGCTCTTCATCGTTTCTAGGTGGTAGGTCATCAAAAATATTATTGTTTTATGCTTTAAATTAAATCTCAGTCGAATCACGAATTGGGATGGAAATGTTTTGTTGTGCATTTTATGTTGAGGGTTATCAATTATATTGAATGGACATCTTAACCCAACTGGTATTGTTAATGCCTTCTTGAATTGAACCATGTAAAAGTCTGGTAGATATGGAAATATTGTTGCCTCTTTAACCGATAGGCTATTTACCTATCGTCTGAAAGAAGTTTTGATTCTCTTAAACCTAAGATCTTATAGAGAACAATTCCAATCATTCCATTCACAATGTCGAGTCTTTGATAATCATGTTGTTAGTTATGGGATGATTCACATCATTCCCATATTTGGTGATCTCTTTATTGTTTGATAATTTTAATTCAATCCTTAACATGTTGATCGATATAATGGCATCGTTTTGTATGTTAAATTTTGTAACATGAAACTGATTATAACTTAGCAGAGCCAAGTGTATCACATACACTATCCTCAATGGCTTTCTTTAAGTAGATTCTACATGATAGTTTCCATATCGTTCTAAAGGATTCTAAATTATTTTAATGATATCAAGGGTCGAATGATAGCATGATTATCGTTTAGAATGATAGCATGCATATAGTTCTTAATGATAATAAATTTTTCTTTAAATGATGTTTTAATTGAACGATAGTAATTGTATCATTCATTAATGCCTTGAAAAGAATGAATAAATCCAAATGATATAAATCGTTTTGAATAAGTTATCTTAACTAGACTCTATTCTAAAACATAATGATACATATGTCATCCTAAGGGAAGAACAATAATTTTATCTTTTTAGATTACCTTGAAATGTATGATTTCAACTCTGAACCTAATCAATAACCATTTGAAGCTTCATTAATTGAAATGAATGAAGACTTGGTAGTAAGTTTACAAAAATTTCACATTAAAGAATAGAACAGAACAAACCTTGTTATATAGTTAAACACTAAATGATCACTCTTGAAAGAAAGTCTGATTGAATCTAGAAATGTATAAACTCTATCTTATCTAGTTTCAATTTCAATTTATTTAAATGAAACGATCTTCTAAAATTTTGGATGATATTTAAACTCAAAATGTTAAGTCTAGAGACTGTTCTATAAATTATAATCTGCACGTTCTCATCTGAATCTAGTTTTTTTTAAAGAAAAAACTATGCATGAATGATTTTTCTGGTGGAAACTAATGTTCTTTTTTATCAATAAGAATTGCTTGTGGTATGGATCTTTCTTTTTCAAAAGAATGTATAAGCATACTCATTTTTTAATAGAAGGCCATATATGTGCACATACATAAATCTTTCATTTATGTATATACACATACATGTGATATACCTTCTTTTAAATTGTTTATTTTCTTTATCTGAAAAATGTAGATTTTATTCCAAGTAAGAAGGAATAAAGGAAATAGTGGAAATTTGTATGTTGATGCATGTGTTGTGATATTCTTATCTTATATTGATGAAATGGATCATGTATAATGGTTGAATGTTTGTTTGCATTATTTCCCAAGAGTAAATCTAGTTTAGTTCCTTGCATATATTTGTTGAAGCGAAATATCCAAGACAAGACATACGTAGACTATGTTGTAGATTGTTGATTTTTAATCATGAAAGGATTGGCTTGCAAAAACTACTAGAACCCAGGTTGAATACTTGCAAACTATGTTATTTAGATAAGATGTATGTTATCTTATGTATGTGGGAGGCTACCTTCCAAGATAGGTGTTGAAAATGGGTTAGCAAAGAGTATAGGTTTTTCTTTTTCTAAAATCTATCTTTTGTAGTTGTATACATCATATGCTTGGCCAAGCGTTTGTAGTCCATTATGTTGAATGGTCTAATTTTTATGATGTAACTCTCAACCATTTCCTAACATTGATCTTGCATGTTCTAGTTGTGGTTAGACATGCTTGTAGTTATGTTAGACGCACAACATATTCCACCTTGCATAGTGTGTTCTCTTACTAAATATTCCATGCAGGGTCGAGTATTCTTCAAGTTAGGAGGAATTTTGGGGAAGCGTAGCTTCATGGTTGGTTGGAAAAGTGCCTGAACCATATTCTTGTCCACCAGATGTGGTGAGCGTTGGAATGGAATCACATGGAATTCCATCTTGATTATTGTACTTGTACCACTTGATGTAATATTTGAATTGACTAAGAGGCGATGTTAACCTAGTCAACTATGTAATTTGACAATTTGCAATTTGGAAATGAATTTAATTTTTTTTTTGATATATTATGATATGGTATAAAATAGTTGATTCAATGTCTTTAATTTAATATTCATAATGTCACAATTGAATTATTTTGGTGTTATTTAAGCGTTATCTCTTAAATTTGCACCCTAGCTAAGTTGCAGGACTTAGCACTCTAGAGAAACATGGAATCACTCCTAGGTTGTGGGTCACCTAGAACTTGGAGTGAATCTCCAGATAAGGTTGGCTCCTAGCTGTTTATCACCTAAAGATAATCTACTCTACCGATTTGACAGGGAAAAGGGTAGAAAGAAATACATAACTTAAAACTAAAAATTGAAAAATAAGGGTGATACACCAAACTGAAAAGGACTATGAAACTCGGAATTTCACACACTTTCCTGAAATAACATAAACTAAAGATGCACAACCTATTACTGTATGTCTTTGCATAAATATTTCACAAAAAGGTCCTAGAACTCAAACTTATAGTAGGAAAATATCTTCATAGCTAAAAGTTATTTTGCATTTCAAGACACAAGTTGCAACCTGCATTGACACACTTTCTGCATAAAGGTATTAAAAACATGAGACAAATTTAAAATGAAATGATCAATACCTCATAGATAACTTGATCAATCACTTAGGAACACACAATAATGCAAATAATAAGTAGGCAAGATCTCATATCAATTGCATCCAAGGTTCTCATTGTATTTCATATCCCAAAAGTGTTACAGAAATATGCTTCCATCTACCCAAAGGCCTGAAAAAATCACTAAGTACAAAAATGCATACTCTGAACTGACTCTAAAATGAGTCAAAAAGTGACTATAAACATCTCCCAAGCAGTTGCACCAAACTAGGAGCTAGAAGCTTCCTTGGGTCGGATGCCTCCAAAAAGCCTAAAAATTAGCAACTAAATCTTCTTCAAAAGAGCTCCAAAGTGTTGTAGAAGTCAATTTTGACCATACCAAGCATTAAAGCATGCAAAACCACCCCCTAGATTCTCTCATAACCTCCAACAAAGTGAGCAAAGGCTCCTATATACTCTCCACATGTTTTCTCAACTACCTCAACCACCACTATATTCTTGAAAGTCATGAAGACTCAACTATAAACCTCCTCAAGTCATTTATGAAGCATAATGCATTATCTTTGCATATAAAGTAGCAACTTGATTAAGTTATTTATGACAATATCACTTTAATCAAATGCTTTACAATTTTAAAATCAATGCAAAAATAAGGGTTTGACCTCCATATACAAGTCAAGGCAAGAAACAAGTCATGAAGACTAAACATATGGAAAACAAAGGATCATAAGGAATAAGACTTAGAGATCTTAACCCACGCCACCATTAGTTTGATGAAATTTTTAAAAAAATAGTGGTAAAATACCACTTTACACCATCAGCCAAAGGATAGGGTTTGAAAACCCTAGACACAAAATTGGGCCTGAAGAAAGAAAACTCATTTCATTTTCATCTGAGCCTTCTGGAGACTTTGAGGCACCATCATAGGGTTTCTTTGAGATTTTGTATGTGACTTCCATGGCATATTTTTGGAACTTCAAAGGGGTTTCAATAGATTTTTGGCAAAGAAAACTCAAGGTAACCTTATGAGAACAACTTCAACCATTTCATTTCATTTTCTGGGGAAGATAAACACTTGAAATCGAGCCCATTCTTGTAGAAATAGGAGTATATTTCACAAAATAATGAATGTATTATTTTCTTTTTGCATCTTCTTGTTTGCATTTTTGGAAATGATGATTCATTTTGAGCTTAAAAAATGCATAAAATAAGAATAAACATTTGGCTATATGCACGTTACTTGTATTTCATGTATTACTTTGCTTGATATTTCTGCATTTCCTCTACCTCAATACATTCTTCTCCCTCTGTATATTTTTTCAAAACTGGCCATGGCTCGGCCTCCTAGTTTCTTGTATTTTTCCTTTATTTCAATGTTCACAGCCACATACTGCATATACCAACGGATTTCCCCATTTTTGCAACAACAAAAAAAACTTGTTCTAAGTTTGACCCATGATGGAAAATGAAGGAAACATGTAAAATGAATGACTTTTTCACTTTACTCACTATTTTTTGGGTTTAAAACCCTAACTTGAGGATTTACAAATCCTACCTCTTTTGTGGCTATTTTGGGCTCACGAATATTTCTGAATTTCATTTTCTATATCTGGGTTTATATTATGCACAAGGATTTTTGTGTTAAACTCATGAGGTCGTGGCTTATTAAACTGATATTTGACCCCTACACTCTGGAAAACAAAAGAAGAAATCTCCCTGTTCCTTTGGCTTGGCCAATCATCATATTTCACTGTCTCAATGTGTTTTGAATCTATGATATACTTTCAGTCATTTTATTATCTCGATTGTCATGAATGATATCTCACTTCTTATGGACACCATTTGTCATCACTTTGTTGTCATGATTGTATACCATTTAACTTGACTAGGCCCCAAATGTTTTTCTTTAATTACAACCCTCAAACCTTTGTCATGAACTTCATTTCTGATCAGCCCCTGAAACCTTCAATGTAGCTCCCTATGTTGTTGGTTATTGCATGACTATGTTTTAGTGACCTCATGACACCTGCTATAGTGCTATCTATGTGAAGGTGTCTTGATGTACCTTTCAACAGTTGTCATATCCCACTGTACATAGAAGAAATCACCTTATTTACATTGGTTCATTGTCTCATATCCCATCTCATTGTATATTTTTTGTGAATGAGAAAACCACCTCCATGACTGCCACCTTTTATGATTGCCTTTGAAGATTATGATTACCTTGAAAACCATTGTCTTTAATTGTAATCATTGTTATTTCCTTTTGTATCTTCATTTTCTTCTAAAAAATTTGAATGCTTATCAACTCATAACATCATTTTCCAAGAATTGTTTATAGGAAAATCCCCTTTTCAACAGAAATGAACAACATTCATTGAGTCTGTACTCACAATATCTTTTGAATATTTTTGATATAAACTATTGTGTTCCATTTCATGAAGAAGCTCTGCATCTTATTTTGTATTCAAACCCATATGGAAAAAAGCTTCATCTCTAGGTTTTCATGAAAACATGATTCATTTCTTGTCTCTATTGTAACCCTAACTCAAGGGTCCCCATACTCTATCTTTGATAAGATATCACCATCTTGTAGCTCACTATTTTTGCATTATTCTTTAATTGCATTAGTTGCCCCAAGAATACTGTATACTGATCACTTGACCTGCAAAGCCTTATGCAAACTTAAAGCTTGTTCAATTCAGCTTATCTTCCCTTTCTGAATCTAATCTTTCATAATTACCATTTGGAGCTTCATATTGACCTTTCTTGACATCTTTGTTGACATGATTGACCTCTAGCTCATGATAGCTTCTTCTAGCACAAAAGAAACTCACTGAATCCTTGTACATAAGTCTTGTGACATGTTTTTATTGATAAGGAGTATCACTATTAATATGAGATGACTTCCATTAATATTGATATCCATTCCTCATTAGTAACACCATGATTGACGAGACACATCAAAAAGAAACCAATGGTGATATAAAAATGCCATTATCCTTCTCTAATGAAAATAGAAGGTAGTATGCTAGGCTCAACCCTTGTGGGAGCCACATTTTACCCCACATGTTGAAATCAAATAAATAAAACAGTGACAAGGATTTCACCTATACTTGCACAAGAAGCAAACATGTTAGATAAAACCAAGCATATGATAGGTGTGTTTGATTACGCTCTCGTGTTTTCTTGGACATTTATGGTATGCTTGGATATTGAATGCACATGAGGATTTACCTATATGTTTATAGATGTATGCACATATTTTGATTGGTGATCCCTCATTGCTCTAATAGTACTTTCATTTACAGATGAAGGTAACTTGGGAGCATCAAGGAAGACATAAACTTGGAAGCTTGGACAAGTGGGAAGACTAAAGATGATGCAGAACAAGCGGTTGGGATTCATCATTCAGGAAATGATGAGTCCCCTTTCTATTTATGTGCATTCCTACTTATGTATCTATACATGTATAATTTTTTCAATTATATGCATTTGAATAGTCAATTCCACAGCTTGTGTGGAACAATATTCATTTTTATTATCAATAAAGACTACTTTTTGAAAAGATTGTGCATTCTCTTCTATGTTATATGCATTTGCATAATACAATGTAGTATTGTAATCTTCTATTTTTTATCTATGCACATGAATGTGACATAGTAATAAAATGTGTAGACATGCAAATTTTACATTATGCATTCGATCGAATTCAGTCAAATTAGATGTCACATTAGGACCATTCATCAATTAATCAAGTGCATTTTCATCCATTCATTTATCAAATAAACATTATCATTCAACCTTCATCTTGTATCATTCACTTAATTAAATAAATCGGGGACTTCATTTAAATCAAATCTTAAAGGTCAAATCATCTAATCAGGCATTAATCAAAGATAATCATCATCTAATCCTAATCTAATGTTAATCCCATCCCACTTGCATTATCTTAGATCTTAGTTATTTCTGCACAATAAATCAATTTTTATTGATTTATTAAAAACTCCATTTCTTCAACATGACAAGTCAAAGTCAGCATTTATTGCTCTTCTTTCTTGTCCCTCTCAAAATTTATTGCAAATTTGAATTCAAAATTTCAAGTAATTTTCCTTAAATCTTGTACTATACATCAACTAATCACATGATGACAAGTGTCCTCCTATCATTGGCAAAATCTTAGTCCCACGATTGGTCCCTCTTCAACTTCAAGATTTGAAAATCTTTAAATACATAAGTTTCCATCTTTGAGCAAATCCCCCACAATCTCTTGCAAGGTCACTCTCTTCATTTGAGATTTGATCTTGCCTACTTAGCATCTCCATATCAATAGCAATTTCATCATCTTAAGATTATCAATCAAGGATTGGGAAAGGGTCACTAGCACATGTGACACCAATCCAACATGGAATAAGTGTTTATCTCTGGCTTTTAAAATTTCTTCGATGTCAGTTTGTTACTTGTATATTTCTTTAGCATAGATATTCCCATTTCATGGAGGTATTTGCAGATTTTGTGTGTTTAGACTAACATTTCTAATGAGTATTTGAAGTGGTCTTACATTGGTAGATTTTGCAATTTCCATCTTGGCGCTAGAAGGAGGGCCTAAGCATACGGTTATTATTTTCGTTTATGCAAACTAATGGTATATTGTTGTAAAGGCTGGCATTTAGTAAGTGCAATAAGCTATTGACGTTTTCTAAATGTCATTTTCTTTATTGAAAGCTATATCATGCATTTTCTACTGCCATATCTGGTCTATTGTTTTGAACTTCTGAATGTGTTATGTAAGTTTAGAAAGCCGTGTTCCAGTTTCATTAAGAACAATAAAATTTAGAATGACTTTAAAATCTAGAATAAATTTTTGTCAGATTTTAAACATCCGCCTGCAAATTCATTAGCAATATTATTGGGAATAGCATGTGACGATACATGAGGCAAATAAAGAATTCTATCCTTAAGCCAACGAAGCTATTCTCAGCGTAGTCAACTTATTCGTGATAGGAAGTTGCCCAACATCCTCCCACATTTTCCAATCTCACCTCTTGGAGAGATTAAAATGAAAGAAGGATTCATATCGATTCATGTATTAAGGTCTGATTTCTTTTATGCATGTTACTGATTAAAAATAAAAAATAAAAAAAATCTGACTCCAGCATGTACAGGGAAAGACTCACATCGGCTCTTGAAACACCCCGATGACTATTTTCAAATTTTGCAGCGAGCCTATTGGCAAGGAGCACTGCATATTTTCCATGATTGCTGCCATGTTTGAAGTCGGTAGAAGAAATAGTAGTTCTGTGTCCTAAATGAATAGTGAAGCATCTGTAGAAGCTTTTGTAATCCTCTGTTTTATTATATCCTGACAAGAAGTCATATAGGATTCATCTTTACAACAAGCCAGAGTCCTTGAGGCGTAATGAAACAGTAAAGAAGGAAACATTTATGAGCATGAGCCCACTTTGCTTTGCTTTCAATCGCTTTCTTTGTGCTTTCCTATCGGTCTGGTTTTTATTGAAGAGCTAACCAATCATATGTCATAGAACTCAGTTGCCCTTACTGTCTGTTCATACATATTATGACATTTTTTGACAAAAAAGCTAAGTCAATTGATCCACTAACATGAAGCAGATTATTTTTTTAATCGATGGACAATCAAGATGAATTCATTGAGTTTCTTCACAGTTAATTATTTCTCCATTTGTTACTAACAGAACTTGCTTTGGGAGAGGTGAGTTTAGTTCGCCATTGCTCCACCTAAACTCGTGTACTCTGCAGATTAAAGGTTCCCTTTTAAAAGTGACAAAGAAAGAACTGTAGCGGCTTCAAAGGATCATTATTGGAGTGGACCCTAGGGAGGCTACTTAAGGGCGCAATTTCTCAAGTCTACTGTGCGCTGGTCACCATCATACAACTATCCTCCAGCACATTAACTCACACTGATGACATTCCTTCAAAAGGCAAACGCTGGTCAAAGGTGGCATGAAATAAATATCTGCAGAATTAATACTGCTGGGCGCGTGAATTTCAAATTTGTTATTACTTTTGCTGGCTGAAAACTGTGAAGAGATTCCAAAGACAAAATCTGAAGTCTATAAACATAGCTCGATGTGGATTTGCCAATATTAAGTGTCAGAAGCGACAGGTGGTAGACTGTCGGCAGTCCATTCTCCCATTAATCGTCATCAAACATCAATCGCATCATCCATCATGCCTACGAAGAGATGGTGGCAGCGCACATTTCTATTGAACATGATTATTCATTTTTGCATTTCCCCAATCAATGCTTTCTATTAAATGCTGTGTTTGGCTGTTGAGAGACTCGGGTAACTTCATTTTGTTTGCATTCTTTGTTGTTAAAAATACACGTCTCATATCTGAAGGAAGGGTGCATTGTGGGAGTTTCCGTGCTTGAAAATACACACACCATTTAATATACTTTGGTTTTGTGCACAGGTTGAATGAGCTCATCTGCTGATATTTGAACGCGGCTCCCTTTCTTGCAAGTGGTATTAAACAAGCAACGACCTTTTGGACTTTGAGGACCCGCTCCTCCTCTACTATAGCTTCTCATCAGCAACACAAACACTGGGAATTGAAGCCGTTAGGTACCTCATTCAAGTGATGTGTGACATCATTCTAGAGGTGGGATCGTTTATTTAATATTGATTGGATAGTTAATGCGAAGGGGCAATCCAGCGTGCAAACCTAAATGCCCATAAGTATTGATATTTATCCAAAGTATCTTGTTTCAGTTTTCTCTGCCACGTTATTTATGAGGATACAGTTGAATTGAAAGTGGTCAATATTATAGTGAAAATCATATCTTATATTGCAAGTTGTCCATGCTTCAATTATTAAAATAGCTGAAATACATTCAAGATCAAACAATATCGATAATTGAAATACACTCATTTATTATCATAGCTGGATTATTGTGTGGGGAATTGACTGGTGATTGGTTGCAATTTCGAGGAGGTACTTATATTGTTGACAGATTTCAAAAGTAAAAAATCACTGAATGGAGATTTAACACATTAAAAGTCATTGAGTTTGAGGTTTGCAATATCTTATGTGAAGTCTTTATTTATTTATTTTTAAAACGAATTAATGCATTGGACAAAACTGTAAAGTCTTTGTTTTTTTTATCAAACTTCAAAGATTTGGAAATATATTGGTAGAATATTTGCATATCTCCAACTTTTAATCTACACATTTCTTTGTATTCTTATTGCAGGTGCAATATTATGGTGTAGCAAGGCTGAGAAATCTAGAATAAACATTCAAATTGGAGAAGGATCATTGAACTTGAACCTAAAAAAAAAAAGAAAGCATTTTTTAATGCTTATTATAATAGTCTAGAGCATCCATTTGTTGTCTTTGTTTTCTGTTTTAGACCAATTAGATCACTTTTTTTGTCTTTGGGCTAAAAATTGAACCTTACAAACTTACTAGCTTTTTGATTTGGGCTAAAATTGGACAAGCAATCTTCATATTTCATTTGGTGCTTAAAACGAATCACACAATTGCTTTGAAGGCTATAAAACGAACAAGTGTTTGAATTGTGTGGTTTTGTCTTTTGAGTGCGTATCCTCTCCCCTTGCGCTTCGTGCGATCTAGGGTGCAAGAGAAACACTCAAAATACATTTTATTGCTTTGAAACACTTCAAATTTGGGCTTTAAAATTGAACATCTTGTGCGAGTGTGAGTAGGGGCATTTTCGCATACATTCTCTTTCTTTGTGCCATCAAAGATCGATCGAGTTATGGATTGTGTCTTTGCTTGCTTTTGTTTATCTTAGAGGGCCTGCCTTGGGGAAAAAGTACTCACCCAAGGGACGACTCAACCGGTAACACTCTAAAGCCAAGAGTATTTCCAGCCGGGATATAAATGAGGGTTTTGGTTAAATGCCATAATCACGCGGTTGGCTCCGACAGGATGGATCCGAAAGGGGACTCTTGCCGTATGGGTCAATCTCCACGAACGGAAAGTCCTTACTAGAACCTATGTGTTAGAATTTTCAAAAATCCTTAATCTATTTGTTGGTGCAAGAACTACCGCTCAAGCCACCCCACACTCCACGGTCTCTAGTAGAGATGGAAAAGCACGCCATGGGAGTTTCATGGGTGTTGATGTCATTGCCCCAACTGACGCACGAGTCGGAGGGGAGCCAGTGGGGTCAAGCATCTAACCATCCACTAGAGATAAGTGTAGCTGGACTTTTCCAAGTGGGAATCCAACAAATATTGTCTTACACATCCATAGGGCTTGTAATTGTTCTTCATTTGAAAACACAGTGTGTATTCGAAAACATTTTGCAAACAAACATTCAACATGATTATCAAAATTTCAAACCCCTCTTTAAGACAAATATCATTGACCTTTAATCCTATATAGCTATCGCCTACTGATTCTCCACGTCCCCAGAGGTTCCTAAGCATTGGATTATAATTTCAATTTGTCTCTTGAGTAAACAATAGGAAAACCCTTGCCTTAAGTTCATTGAATTTCTACATAAAGTATCTTGTGGGGTTTAAGGAAATTAAGACATTGGACATCTTAGTTTGAAACATAATTCAAGTGGTTTTTGGTAAAGAACTCATTACAAAGATAACAAATTGGACCCCACACATGTGCTTGATATCTTTTGGTCATATTGGTCTTTTGATTGCTCTTAGAGAAAAGTGTGTTCTTCAATACCTTGGCCTACTAAACAAAGTCTCTCTAAGTATTTTAGGATCAAATCAAACACTTCATCCATCCAAACATTTATCAAAATTCATCCATCCAAACAACTTTGGAGCTTTGGAAACATCATTACCTAGACTTGGGTACATCCCTAAAATCACTTGTTTAGCTAGGTGTGTTTGGATGAATCCTTCCATGCACACTTAGTTAAATTATCAACCATCCTTTGAACAAGTTCATCCTAAGATCACATCCAACATCTTAGGGTTTACAAGTTCATCATCCAAATCAAAACAATCAAAATCAAACCCTAAGTCTAGCTTTGATCCAAAGTTCCTGAAACGTTCGTCACTCATATCATTTACACATTTCATCCTCCATCTCGTCATTGGTCCTAAGAACCTTAGAGGTCACTTTTGCTACAAGATCAAAACACAAGAAGAACATGGAATATAAACTAGATTCATACATCATGAGCGATCCAAACCAACCAAACTATCCAAGCCCCATGAAACCATGGGATTATGGAAACTCACATCCATACATAGGATCACTATCTCCTATGAATATCAATAGCACAACGAATGTGAGTATGCCTAATCTAAATTTTGGAACACATCTCCCCATGATAGATTTAAATCAAAGTCAAAACTTACAAGTCTATCCTCCAAACAATCAATACATGAGTCTTCAAACAAGCAACGTCATTCCACCAAATCCCTACAAACCAAATGTGGATGTACCAAATGCATTTTTTCGAAACATGAATCCTAACTCGGAAACCTTTGGAAAAATGATTCCCAATACCAACATTGTTCATCCTATCATGCCAAATCAGAACATTATCCAAAGTCAATTTTCCCATAATCCCATTCAAAAACCGCAAACATGCATGCCAAAACTACTTGAACACAAGCCAAATCAACTATCTCAAGTGAGTCAAAATCAAAATCAAGAACAAATTTGGCGAGATCAAATTGCGGAACTTTCCAAAATAGTTGAGGCATTGCGCCAAGGGAAATCTCCACCACCATTACCTACATCATTCCTTGGTTTAGGGCTTCCCCCTTTACCTAGCACCAATCAATCCACCCAAATCAATACACCTAACATCAATCAAACCATCACCTCAAATCCTTCGAATATACCATCAACATCACACCAATGGATGGTATCTAATCAAACAACAACATTGATCCCAACCAATCAAAATACGGTCTCCCAAGGACCTATCACCTCGGTTATTCCAACCATCACTATCCCTTCAATCATTCCAACCACCACTATCACACCCATCACATCTCAACCTCTCACTACCATGATCACTCCGAGCGTATCTCAAACACTTGTCACTACATCCAACATGATTCTAAATCCACCACCACCCCCACCACCACCAATTTCCACTACATCAATCCAATACAACGCGACATTACAAGCTGCTTTTCAAAAGGGATTCCAACAATATCTAGCCATGCAACAAGCAACACAAGCTCAACAAGTGAAACAATCCTCTCAAGTTGCCCAAGCCTCTCAAGCTACCCAACCAACACAAGCACAAACACAAAAGATGACAACTATTGAAAACAAGGATCAAGATCAATCCATCATTGAGCACACATTTACTTCATCCAATGATTAAATCGACATATGTCAAGAGTCACTTTTGAATCACGATCAAAATCCACCAACAAAACTCGACAATGAGCCAATTCAAGAAATATCAACATCACTTGATGTTATGGTCAAAGACATTCACAATCTCTCCATCGCAATTGTCGAAAACAATGATCAAAACCTCTCCATTGAGGAGCACATTGAAGATATATCTACACAATCCGATGATCAACTCACCATACATCAAGAGCCACTTTTTAGTGATCTCTTTCAAGGAGTGTTGGGATTATTTGATCCTATTGACATAATGCACGAACCATCAACCAATGATCATGATGAAAATGTCTCTACATCGCCTTACGAGTTAGAGGACATATCTCAAGAATTTATTCCAAAGCATGATCAAAATCTTTCACCAAAGTCTAGCAATGGTCCTTTTCAAAACATGTTGATCCCCTTTGACTGCATGGTTACAAATACTGAAAGAACCCTAAACTTGAAACTTGAGGATATTGAGCCACTTACCATGTATAATGAAGATATCCAAGCACCATTTGTAAGTGATCCATCCTTTGAAACCGACCCATGTCAAGAGCTTGATCCAAAGTATATCGAAAGCAATCCCAAAATAAATCAAGATCAAATAATTGTATCTCCAAGATACTACAATGATCTAATGGATATTCTCCTATCCACACAAGATGATCACATCCACATAGCACTTACTCCTCCATCTACCCATGAGATGCTTTCTATAGATGGGCACGTAGATGATCTTCATCTAGAACAAGATTGTGTTACACAAAAAGAGCAGATTCTTAACTCCTACAATCAAACAGAGTTATCAATATCAAGATCAGATATGTCCCAAACTCAAACTAAGGACATCATGAATACGGATATCCAGCATTGTCCACTCAAGGAGACAAGTCAAATAGAACAGGATATTCTAGAGTTAGCAGAGTAGCAAATGGAAATAACGTCACCTACGGTGGTCATGTATCAGAGAATTCATTCTAAACAAAAGCTCTCAGAACAGGCGGAATCAAAGCATGAAGGTACTTCTACCATATTGGGGGCAACTTCGTCTCAAGCAAACATCAACATAGGGGGCACGAAGAGTCCTTGTGATGAAATTAGTGTCAATACTACAACCAGCCACGCCATGAATCTTCATCCACCCATTACCCCATCCATGAATTGGGACCAATGTCAAAAGAAAGAATTGAATCAAAGAACGAAGAACGCTATCAAAGCAAAAGAAGCAAAGCATAATGGACAAATCAAATACATATGGATACCAAAGAATACAAAGAAAGATCATCCCTATCACACTCCATTAGTCAAAGAAACTGTGGGGAAAACTAAAAGAGGGAAAGGTATCCATCAAAGATGTCTGCAAAATCAAAAGCAGGCTTTTCAAGCGACATACAAAGTGTATCAAGCAGTTGGTCCTAATTCCACGCACACTTCCGTATCCACCCATCATTGCTCATCTTCCCAAGTTTGGAGAGTCAAAGGTTCCAAACTGTCAACCAATCCATCTCTTATCCCTAAATGCACTCCATCCATGCCTCCACAATACGATATCCAATTCTCATATCAATTCATGTATCATGTTCCACCCTTCATCATAAGGATTCGTATAAGCACTTTATCACATGTAATTTATCGTGAGACAGAGTCAACCCTGTGATCAACAAGTAGATCAAGAATCCCAAAAGTTGCATTCAAGTGCACGTGATCTTAGCAAAACAGCCTTCAAAGTGTGATATCGATGGCACATTATGACAGGGTATCTACGCCAACACTACCAGTGGTTCGAAGATGAATCTTCAAAAATACAAAAAAATTAAAAGCAAAACTAAAAAAAAAAATTAGAAAAAGGATTGAAACAAAGAAAGAGAAAATCGTCCTCTAGTGAAAACCGCATGGGCGGCACTTTGGGCAAGACCATGATGAAAACCTGGCAAACAGGCGTCATGAGTAGAATCGAGCATCTACGTGCACCAGTTCAGATGAAAGCATCTCATCCCATCCATAATAAATCGAGCATTCCATCCATCTTATCCATAATAAATCCATCCATCCATAAACCATTGAGCCAATCCATTTTCATCCATCTTCATGATCCATAGTCCAAGTTATCTTGATCTTGATGAGATTTTGGAGTACACCTTACGCTTGCTTATGACAAACATCTTGACATGGGCTGTTTTCATGGATCCTATCCAATGCAACATTATTTGAGCTATTAAGCATTATCCAAATGAGTATTCTTTATCCAAGCACCTTATCTTATCGCAAGATAATCCTTGGCATCCTTTGCGTTCCTTTGTGTACTTACCTTATCCATTCATCCATACACCTATCCAAGCATCCATCCCATCACATTCCATACATTGCTAGAAATTGGGGGCAGATATTGGCATCTTGCTTCCAAAATAAATCTTGATCTACATCCTCTAACTTATGTGGCAATCCGAACATTGGCAAACGTGAAACCAAATGGGTCAAAACACTTGTGAGCAAAAATTCCAAGTCACTAGCCCATGGCATTTTTTTTTTTTTTTGACAAAAACATGTCCTTATCAGTCTTCATCTTTTATCGAACATCGGTCCAAACAATTGATATCAGTCACATCTAAGCTGCACGTCAAACGTCACATCAAATCATCCAAACATCTTTTGTTCAAAATCAAGCTTCATCAATCATGATCAATCAAGTCTAATCAATCCATCATCATCTTAGGATATTCTTCCTTATCCTTGTGTTGCTTAACACAATCCTTGCATTGTTGTGCATCCTCAACAATGTTATCATCATCAATCCTCATCATCAATCCATTGATCCGATCAATCAACCTTAGCTTGGTCTTCAACAAAATCATAAACAAAGCACTGATACCGTCACACATGTCCATATCCTAATCGTCAAAATCGTGCGAAAAATCCAAAAACATCCAAAACATCAAAAAATCCAAAAACATTAGAAA
>VDFB02085988.1:0-22950 GCA_007258455.2 Sequoia sempervirens
CTATTTTGTGTTTTTTGCATGGCACAATCATTGCAAAAGCAATGTTTTTTTTTTGCAACTATTAGCGTACGTTATTTTTTACAAGAACATATGTAGGAATTGCATGCCCTCATTCCATTTGTAGGAATCTATTGCACAAATACATATAGACATAAAAAGTATATGTGGGAATGTAATGATATACAGTTTATGTTAATTTCCATATGACATTTTTTGTTCATGTGTGGTGCCAATGGTTGCAAGGGAAAAAATGATGAACAATGCCATGTGTTGATTTAGATGTATGTCATAGCAGTTGCAAACAACATTGATGCATACTCAAACATTGTTTGAATAATAAGCCGTATGTTGAGTGTTATATCAAACATTGATGCCACCATCTTTGTAGAACTTCTCCTTAAATAACTTCTAAAAGATTTTCAACACATTGTATGTGGAAGAATATTTTTTATTATGCTTACTATTATAGACATCCAAATTTGGACACTTAATTTATCTAAATTTATCACTTTTCATCTAAACATCCTCTTATCCAAGTTAATTAAGTAATATTACTATTATTTAATTAATATCTTTAATTCTGCCAAATCCCTAAGGTATTTAATTAATAATTAAATGCCTTACCCTCCTTAATCCTCTTTTCATCAAATAAATTAAATAAATATTACATTTATTTAATTCCTCACATGTCATTTTCATCTAATCTTAATCTATTTCCTAATCTCTTCATTAAGGATGTGCACATGCCTAATCCTTGTGATTGGGATGTCACATCCTCAACTTGCAGGTTGAGGCTGCAATCCTCATTAACCCCTAATTATCCTCCTAATAATTACTAATTAGCTAAAACCTAGGTAGTACTTTGGTCAGCTCTCCCCATCCCCAAGGAATTTTTAATTCCTTTTATTCACCCTAGGTTCCCCTCTTCCCCATGTGAATTTTTAATTCACATTTTATTCCTTCTAGAATCCCCTTTTCCCATGCATCTTCTAGAGCCTTTGACTTGTCACATCAAGTCACATGTGACAAATTCCCACCTTTTGGGAACCTTGTCTTATTCACTTTTATTCTCCTAAAGCTTTCCCCCTCTCCATGTGATCATTGAAAGGTCACATCAAAGTACTTGGAAGGTGCTTGTCCTTCCTCCACATCATGTACCTCTCTTCCACATCACCTACACATCATCTCACCCTTAGCCATCTCACATTCCACATGTCAAGATGTGAGGGCTTGTGAGTCCTCAACTCACCTTAGCCCTTCATTTTGACCTTGTTGGATAAATCTCAACCATTGAATTCTCTAAAGAATTCAAGTTATTCTATAAATACCCCTTCCTCTAAGGCATTTAAAACACTTAGCCATTTTACAACTACATACTGCCAATTTGTATTCTCAAGCATCTTCCATCATCTAGCCATCAATTCTAATCATTTTGCATAAGTTGATCATCTTGCATTTAGTCACTCAAGAAGTCATCTAAGGAGCGCACAAAATCATCTCAATCAAGGGCCAACCAAGGAGTCTTCAACAGCAAGGAAGGTGAAATCATTTGCATCTTGTTTTATCCATTTTCCTTCTTGTTTTATCACTCTTTAGGCTAATCTTGAAATGTCCTTAGTCTTTTATCATTCGCATTTTTAGTTATTTTGCACATTAGAGTAGGGTAAAATTCCAAGGTACACATTTCTGGCATGCCTGGTGGGACCCACAAATGGGTTCCTATACTTCACGTTTGTTTTTGTTGAGATTTTTGTAGGAACACGTCGCAGTGGGGAGACTACGCCCCTATTTTTACCGTAGTGGGGTGATTACGCCCCTGTTTTTACCGCAGTGAGGCGATTACGCCCATGTTTTTGTTGCAGAAGGGTGACTGTGCCCCCTTGGGCTAAAAACTGCTTTTTGTGCTAATATTTTGTTGTAGAAGGGCGACTGCGCCCCCTTGGGTTGAAAACTATTTTTTGTGCTAATACTTTTCTGCAGTGGGGTGATTACGCCCTCTTGGCTGAAATTTTTTTTTTGTGCTAACACTTTATTACAGTGAGGCGATTAGGCCCCCTTGGGATGAAAACTATTTTTTGTGCTAACATTTACTGCAATGAGGTGATTACGCCCCCTGGGCTGAAATTTGTGCGAACACTTTTTCATAGTGGGGCGACTGTGCCCCTGGTTTTACTGCGTTAGGGTGATTACACCTGTTTTACAGCGATGAGTGATTAAGCCCCTGATTTGCTGCGGTGAGGCAATTCGCCCCTATTTTTACCACGGTGAGGTGGTCATACGGTTACCTTTCTGAAGGTATTTGCGCCCTGGAAGGTAAAGCTGTTATCTTGACCCGGTTTTTTTTGCTATTTTCTCCCTAACATTATTTTTGCAAGGATAAATGTGCTTTTTGCTAACTTTTTGCAACATATTCTTGTGAAGTTGATGAAGAAAGCGGGATAAAACATCTAACATTTGCTTGCAGGGCTATCCATTTGCTCAAACTTTTTAAACTATCCTTGTTGTTTGCATTAATCTAAGAACATAGTTTAATTAGAGGGGGTAATATTCATTGCTTGTTGTGCTTGTCTTTTTGTGTTACCCAAAGGAGGCATTAGCTTGTTTTCACTTTCCCCTTGCACTTCGTGTGAGCCTGGGGAGTAGTTGGAGATGGTTAGTGTTTTCTTTATAGTGGGACCTGCTTGGGGATTTCATCACCCCAAGGGACGATTCCAACCATGCATACTAGCGGGGTATACAAAGGGGGGAGAGTGAAAGTTGTACCCCAATCCAGTCACGTCGTAATTGGCGGAGCGTCGAAGCTAGGGTGATACCTAGATAGACATGAAGAGTTGGTCTGAGCCCTTCAGTATCTCGCTGGGGTTCCCAACTCATGCTTGTGATGGGCTGGTGTTCACGGTTGTGCCTCACGTACCGAGAGTATATCGAGAACTCCCTAGACACCTTGTGCATCCTAGATTAAGATCTCTTTAGCCATACCCTTAACACTAATCATAGGGTTGTGTTTGCTTGAGAGTGTTTTCTTGTGAGAAACCAGTGAAATTTTGATAATTTGGCCTTATCATTGTCATTTTAAAGTCCTTGCCATAGTCATTTGCATCAAACCAAGCCTTTGTTTTACCGCAGTGGGGCAATTACGCCCCTGTTTTTACCGTAGTGGGGTGATTACGCCCCTTTTTTACCACAGTGAGGAGATTGCGCCCCTGTTTTTACTGCAGTGGGGCGATTATGCCCCTGATTTGCTACAGAGGGGCAAATTTTCTGTCCTAAACATCCAAAATCACCCCATTTGGGTCCCTTTAGCCTATAAACCATCATTTAACCATTCCCAACCATTATCTAATCATCCTAAGCCTTCATTTTGTCACTCTAAACCTCCAAAAACCTCCATTTGACCATTTTAAACCTCCATCTCATCATTCCAAACTTTCGTTAACCATTCTAAATCCCCATTCTTTCTCCACAATTATCTTCTATCCACCCATCTATTTTAATCTTTCCCTAATCCATTCAAAAGTCCATACCCTCATCTAACGAATGCCATGATTTTACCATTTGCATAACCAAATCATCCTAACCTTGTATTACAAAGTGGTTACCCCAAATTGACCATAGTACTTGAACTTGATTATTAGTCTCTAACTTCGACCCAAATCAATTTGCTTCCATCTTGAGGTAAATTTGGTGTTGTACGTTATCATACTCAGCCCAATCAATCCATTCCTATCTTAAGGTGGATTCGGTGCTGGGATCATCCTCTTAAGCTCTTGGTCACTAAGGGTAACTTCCTTTGATTAAACTCAAGGTCCCTCTCCCATCTTTCATCATCCAATCATACCCATCCAATAGTCCAAATCTATCAAAACCAATCATTTGATCAACCTTATCCAATCCAATCCAATCCAATCACCTCCGACCCAATCAATCTACTTCCATCTCGAAGTAGATTCGGTGTCGCAATCATCCTTTGATAATCAAATCGTATCGCCATAATCAATCCCATCACATCATCCAATCATCCTAATCTGAGCTTTAGTCCAATCTTGATTTGAGCTTGACCCAAATCCCGATTTGAGCTTTAGTCTGATCCCATCTGAAATCTTTGATTCATCCTCTTTATCCTTTCACCATCATGAATCCTTATCCTCCATCAATAGTGGTCAAGGGAAACCCTAATTACATTGACAACGATAACGAAAGTCTTGTTGATCAAGAGGAATATGACATAGACCCCCTTGACACTATCATTGCTAGTAAGCTTTCTCCACCTACTTTCCAAAATCCAATTACTCCTCTGAGCTATCCCATTATGCCTTCATCCATGCCTAATCATGTTCCTTATGCTACCTTTGACAAGGGGTATCCAATATCTTCTTCATCCCCATATTTGTCATGTCCTTCATCTACATCATCCTCTTATCCAACACCCGCATCCTCTTATCCTAGTCTACCATCTCAATACCCCTATCCTAATCCCCCATCCACACCCTCCTATCTAAATCCTTCATCCGCATATACCCACTACCCTAATCTTCTGTGTCAATCTACTCACTCTAATCCTACATTCGTACCTTCCTATCTTAATCCAACATCCACATCAACTTATCCTAATCAGACATCCACATTTCCCTATCTCAATCCGTCATCTCAATTTTCCCATCCTAGTCCTCCATCCACTCCTAGTCCTCCATCCACTCCTAATCCCCCATCTACTCATAGTCCTACATTCAATCCCATTCCTCCATCTAACCCTAGTCCACCGATCCATAATCCCCCATCCATTTCTACCACCCTAGCCAAGCCGACCATATGCAAGTCTATCATTTTAGAAGTTCTCCAAGGAATCATTACAAAGAAGCCACCCCCAACTCCACATCTTGAAGTCATGGAACCATGCCATCCCAATCCATCATCCACGGTCACTAGTGATGAGACCCTTCTCCATACCACACCTATCATTGTTGTTACCACCCCTAGCACTGATCAAACCATTGAAACCATTGGACCCACTAAATCCATTGAACCCACATCTCCTACTATGAGAACTACCGAATCCACTGAAGACACCCAATTCCAATCCACTCCCTCTACTCCTAGGTCCACCCAAATCCAATCCACTCCTCCCACTCCTAGTAGCATCAAAACCCATTCCAATGAACCTCATGAATCTTCCATCCCTCCATCTTCCCCACTTGAAGAGTCCCAACAAGACTCTGTTACCATGCCTCCTACACATGATGAGTCATGCCAAGAGTCTAATCCAAAGCATGCCAGCATATCCCCTTCTCCAAATCAAGATCCTACCATCCCATCTAGTCCACCTCAAGATCACGCCCCCCATCCATTCCATCCCTCCCATAGATCCCCTTTGCCATTCAAGCTTCCATCGCTCCATCTCCATTTCTCCCATCGTGTGATGAGCCTACTACCACAACCAGATCCTATCATGGCTCCCTACTTCCCTCTCCCTGCATGTTATTCGCCATTCCCTTTTCATGATCCCCCATCATCAGCCAAAATGCTATCCCCACACC
The DNA here is from genome assembly GCA_007258455.2 of Sequoia sempervirens. Lineage (NCBI taxonomy): Eukaryota > Viridiplantae > Streptophyta > Pinopsida > Cupressales > Cupressaceae > Sequoia > Sequoia sempervirens. The sequence goes on from VDFB02085988.1 coordinate 5,535, forward strand.
ACTTGCATATCCCCTTGTCCTCTCACATTCCTCCATACTCCTGCGTAAGAAAACAAAGCATATATACACCAACCCTCCTTCACCCATAATGGAACTGTGATCATTCTTCCAAAATAACAAAAAACTTATCCTCTAGATCAAATACCAAGAGAATGAACTATCATGGAAAAAAGGTTTAGCCTTCATGAACAAGGTATTGTAGAGCCCAACTGCTAAAGAACATTTGTATCTGCAAGGTCTTGGATGTACTACTCATGACTCACAATCCAGAAATGTTGGTACAACGTTTAGACGTCCTCAACGAGCCTTTTCCAATAGAAATGTCGGCTCTTTCCATCGCCCCACCAAATCATATGCTGCCATCCCTCCTCCTCTATCGTATCGCCTCAAAACCACCGTCCATATTCCTCCTTCATTTGCTCCATCCATTTTGGGTCCTTACATCCCTCCATCTACCATCTCCAATCCTCCATCTACCATGCCCTTGTTTCCTCCAGGTCTTACATCTATTTCTGGCCCCTATATCCCAAAATCACCTCCTCCATCTCGTCCTATACATCCCTTCATCCATTCATCACCTATCCATCTCATCCATCATATACATCCCTCTCACATACCCCATAGTCAAGATCAACAATGGCACATACCTAAACATCCTCCATCTACACATAATCCCCATACTCCTACCTTCATCGCTCCACATCATCCATCTCTTCACACCCATCCCATTGCTACTAAAAGCACTTTGGCTGTTAAAGAAAAAATGCATAAATCCAAGCATCCACATGAATCTAAGGCTCCCCATGTCCCCTCCAAGAGACATGGTGAAGAGAAAAAAATAATTTAAATCTAAATCAAATCCATAGGCCACAAAGGTCCACCAAAGCAAAGATCAAAACCATGTGGATCCCAAAGAAAAAATATGCAATGCAATCAAATGAAAAATCTATAAGAACATCCAAAGTTGCTAATCCAAAAGCTAGTCATACACCCCTTTCTCCTAAGTCTATTTTGGGTCCTTATGTTCCAAATTTCACCACCCCATCTCCTCCATTATCTACACATTCTACATCCCTTAATCCTCTTATCTTTTCACATCCACCACCACATGTGCCAATGTTGGTCTTGAACACATCTCCCCATCACATATCCACCCCATCATTCCATCCATACCCTTTGCAGCATCCCATCCATTGTCCCATGTATCTCCCCTCTCAAATCCCCCTAATTCATCCTCTTGCATAATCCATTTATCCTCATAAGGTTGTACCAACATCCAATAGTCAGTTCGAACATGGGCTCTTAGTACCTCATATAGAACTTGATGCTTGAGTCCTTCATCCATATCCTTATCTTATATTTAACTTGATGCTTGAGTCCTTCATCCATATCCATATCCATATCCTCATCCAAAAATTCAAAAAAAGTCCAAAAATCCCAAAAATTTGAAAAAATGTTAAAAATAATAAATAGTAAAGAGAAATAATTCATCCAATGGTGAAAACTTGGCAAACAAGCATCTTGGATAAGTACCATGATGAAAACCTGGCAAGCAGGCGTCATGCATAAATCTCCATCTGTACTTGGGGGCAACTTCCTGATATGCATTCCCACTATGCTTCCCGCTATGCACCCGTCCTCTTCATAAAACCTCTCCATCCCACCTATCTTCTGCATCCTACCATCATATCCCATTTATCTCCCATCCCTCCACTTTCTTGTGATCTTGATCAAAATAGGGGAACCTATCTATACATGCTTTGGACACCTCTTGGTATACATTCCCTTCCTCCATGCTCTATCATATTCCTTGGTCACTCATCCTATCCACCTCTAGTTATCTCCTTTATCTTCCCATCCACTCATCCCTTATGCCTCCTCGTATATGACATATCTAGAGTGGGGGGGCATTCAAGCCCTTTTGTGACATAGTCCTTGAGACATCATCTATCATAACATCCCTTCATCTCCCCTATCCATCTATCATAGCATCCCTTCCATCCTCCTTATCCATATCTTCGTGATCCATCTATCCCAACATCCCTTCTCCATCTCTACCACCCTATCATAGCATCTCCCCACCAGAGATCTTTGTATCCATCTTCAACATCCCTTCTTACTTCCCCATCATCCATCTATCATAACATCCCTTCATCTCCCTATCCATCTATCAGTATCCCTTCCATCTCCCCTTATATTCAGACTCTCAGATCCATCTATCCTAACATCCCTTCATCTCCCTATCCATCTATCATAACATCCCTTCATCTCCCTATCCATCTATCATAGCATCCCTTCCATCTCCCCATTCGTATCTTCGTATCCATCTATCCTAGCATCCCTTTCATCTCCCAATCCTTCTGTCCCTATCCATCTATCATAGCATCCCTTCCATCAACCCATTCATATCTTCGTATCCATCTAGCCTAGCATCCCTTTCATCTCCCAATCCTTCTGTCCCTATCCATCTATCATAGCATCCCTTCCATCTCCCCATCCTTGTCTCCATATCCATTTATACTAGCATCCCTTTCATCTCCCAATCCTTATATTCCTATCCATCCAAATAAAGTCTTAAGATCCCTCCCATCCTTCATCCATTCTTTCATCTTTCTCTTCATCCCATCTCACAATCCCTTGTCATTGGTATTTGGCTATAGGCCTCCTTCCATGCAACCCAATGCCCTTTATCTCATCGCCCTCACTTTTGCTTCTCCTACACATCTTTTCAATCTCTTATCTTTCTTCTTCATGTTCACACGACCTCTTTTCCTGCCCAGCGGGTTCCACCTCCCCCGGCTGTCCTTCCTCTGCACTGGGCCCTCCCCCTCAGCAGGTGTCCACCGCTGCCACAGCCTCCCCGGGCAGACCCTCCTCCCTCGGCCCCATCTGCATCTCCGCCTCCGGGCGGTGGTGGTGTTCCTCGACTCCAGCGCCCTGGCCAGCCCCTCCTCCCTGGGCGCAGGTATTCCCACCGGCGCTCCTCCTGGGCGGTCCGCCTCCCAGGTGCAGGCGCCTCCCACTGGCGTTTGACGCTTCCCACCTGGCATTTCTGTTCCTTTCTACACTGGCCTCAAGGGCAGCGGCCTCCACTCCTAGCTCTGGGAGCAAGTGAAACCGCTTCAGGGTCTCCCACTGGTCCCCTGCACCACATTTTTTTACTTTTTCGAAATCCACCCACCCATTAATTCTTTCCTCAGCCATCAAAACCCATGTTTTGAAAATTTCCAAAATTGATTTTGATTTTTGCTAATCGCAAACTCCTGAGGCCATAACTTTGACTTAGTGTCCGCTTGAGCTGCAAAATTTGATCTCGGGGTGGTTGCATTATGCTATAACGAGTGGATTCTCACCAATTTTGAAAGCTGTTGAACCCATTTTAAGTAACATTTTCGGGGCCTCAAACTTTCATCATGACCCTCAAAATCCCAATTTAGTATTTTTTTCCAACATTTTGAAAAATTGCTCACTCATAACTCAAAATGCATATCTCAAATTTGGGATGTTAGTTGGCAATTCATCCTATCTCAATATTGGGTATTTCTTGGCAAAAATTTGGACTCTCGCAAGTATATCCGTGCGGTTTCCTCAAATGGCAAAATTTGACAATTTTTGAAAATTGCCAAATTTGGAAAAATCTGTCAGCCAACAATACCTTACACGTCCTTAAGCCCTCGTAAACTCGTGTAAATCAATCCAATCATAACCCCAATCATTCTAGCTTTCAATCCAATCAATACCTGCTTTTTAATCTTTATCCCCAACTGAAGCTAACCAAACCCCTAATCTCGCTTTCATCCATTTGTAGCCAATATCTGATACCAAACAAAGTCTTAAGATCCCTCCCTCCATCTTCTTCAATTTTGTCCTATTCATGCATTCTAATAAATTCATTCACTCATTCCATGTAACCATTCATCTACTTCGAACCTTCATCTATCATCTCAACACTTCATTGAACCTCCTATCATCTCAAACATTCATCAAACCTCCTATCATTTCAAACTCTCATTCCATAATCTTGATCAATCGTTTACTCATTCCGCCAGTAATCTTTCCACCTATTCTCACCCTCTTCACTTTCTAGTTCAAGAATCAGCCGTCATCTATCCATCGGGTCACCTTTCTAATAAATCCATTCACTCATTCCATGTAAACAATTCATCTACTTCTCGCTAACCTTTCATCTATCATCTCCCACACTTTAATGAACCTCCTATCATCCTTCCAACATACCATCAAACCTCCTTCTATCATTTCAAACTCTCATTCCATAATCTTGATCAATCGTTTAGTCATTCTGAGTAATCTTCCACCTGTTCCCACCCTTCACTTTCTAGTTCCAAGAATCAGTCATCTATCCATCTGGTCACCTTTTCCTCATCCAAATCCTTATCCCTCTATCCAATCCACCTAAACAATCATTTTCCTCCCCCCATCCTCTCCCCTCATTTCATCTCATAATCCCTTGTCATTGGTATCTAGCTATAGGCTTTTCCCCACGCAATCCAATGTCATCTATCTTATCTTCATCACTTCTGCTTCTTTTGCACATCTTTTCTATCTCATCGTTCATCACTTCATCATTCATCTATATGGTATGTCATTCGCCCACTTCATTTGATTATTTGGATAACTATCCCATCCCTGAGCTTTATATAGTCACTATCCTCCAATCCAATCTAATCCAATAGGTCTCTCTTGTTCCGTCGTGTCAGTTCCGTCACTTTAACCCCTTATCTAGGGTTATCTCATCATCTTTCATCCATCACTTGTTTGTGCCCTTTTGTTGAACTACGTTGCCCCTGCGCTTTCACATAGGCAAGGTCAATCATTTGATCCGCCCCTGGGGTTCCATCCATCATCGATCTATATTGTCCACTTTTTTATTGTTCTCCATCCTATCTTGGTCATCCATCAAAATCTCCATCATGGTCGGCCGTCACTTTTTATCGGTCTATTACAAGTGCTCTCGCCAGACTTCCACGTGAGGGCAAGGCTAATCTTTGATCGGCCCCCGAGCCCCTAGGTCGCTAGGATGTTTTAGTCTCCTATCTTGTGTCATGTCTCTCATGTCACGTCGTCAAGCTATGCCCTTATCTAGCCGGTTCTTAACAAATGAAACCCACTTGTATCAATAAATCCAATCAGTTTTGAATATCCTACGTCATATCAATTTTTTAGCTTAGTATCCATCATCAGTCTCAACAGGATGCATCCTTCCTAATAGACCTCATCAATCCCATCCATCCCCTTGATCCTATGGCAAAGGACATTTGAAATTGATTGCGATCTTTTGATGCTTTTGGCTTTTGTTTATCATTTTAGCTCCCTATCATCACTTGTCAAGACTGCCATAATCCATCATATTATGGTGTGTTTTGATTGGTCAACATAGGGGCATATCTTGATCTTTTTGTCTATTTTTGTCTTTTTGGTTGTCCCACGTAGTACCCACCAAGATCCCCGAGGTCTTGTGTTATGCTGGGGCATCCTTTTGTGCTTGTGGTTATCTCAATACCTGGTCTGACCAAGGTCATTACAACTTTGGGGTGTTGGGATAGTCTTCTTGTCTGTTGTGTTTGTTTCATGCATTAGACACTATTACGCCTTGGTTCCACATACCCTGGCACTTGGTGTCTTCTGCTATAGCAAAAATCAGTGCTCCAAAGACGGAAAATTGCATTAGGATTGCATTTCATTCTCCATTCCATCATCTTGCATATATCCCCCATCATCTTATATATCACAATCCCCCCATCCATTCATCATTCATCCTTATCTCACATCTCTATCCAACCCCCATCCATTCCATTTAGCCCGAATCCTTGGTCTTGTCCCCAGTCTCATTACTAGCCTTGACCCATCATCATCATTATCCATTATTATCATTCCCTATCCCTTTGGTGTTGTTTTGGGATGTCCTTCCCTCATCAACAACACTTTCATCATCATCAGGAGGTATTCCTCCCTATCCTTTAGTGGTGTTTTGGGATGTATCCTTCCCTCATCACACACGTACCACTCAAGGATATATCCTTCCTATCCCTGTTGTTTCGATCCTTCATTCCCCTCATTGACAACACTCCATCCATCAACCCATTTTGGCTATTTTGTAATTCCTTGACTAGGCACACTTTCTGCATCTGTTTTTGTTTCCCAACCTCCTGTCGCCTTTTCATCCTTTCATATCCATCCCTTTACATCCTCTTCCTCATCTCCCATTTCTTCATCTCATCCATTTCGAGAGCACATTCGTGCTCTCTTGAACCCACATGTCCTCTTGAGGGGCATCCAATCCCTACTTCTCTTCTTTCTTTCATCTTTCACCCCCATCGTTTTCCTTTCCTAGTCATCCCTTTTGATGATCAGCATATTTTCCAATCTAACATCTCCTTCGGGTTCTCCTATATTTTAATATTCTTTGAAATGATGCTACCAGAATACCATTCAAAAGAGGGGGAAAAATGTAGACATCCAAATTTGGTCATTTTAATTTATCCAAATTTATCATTTTCATCTAAACATCCTCCTATCCCCGAAGTTAATTAAGTAATATATCATTATTTAATTAATATCTTTAATTCTCGACAGTCCCTAAGGTGAATTGCAATAAATACCTACCCTCCTAATCCTCTCTCTTTTCATCACATGTCATTTTCATTCAATCCTAATCCATCTCCTCATCTTTCTACATATTATGATGTGCACATGCCTAATCCCTTTTTGATTATTAGATGTGTCATTCAACTTTTGCAAGTTGATTTTAATCTCTAATTAGCCCCCATCCTAATTACTGATTAATCAAACCTAATTAGTACCTTGGTCAACTCTCCCCATCCCCAAGGAATTTTTAATTCCTTTTTATTCACCCTAGGCTCCTCTCTTCCCCATGTGAATTTTTAATTCACTTTTATTCCTCCTAGAATCCCCTTTTTCCATGCATCTTCTAAAACCTTTGACTTGTCACATCAAGTCACATGTGACAAATTCCCACCTTTTGGGAACCTTGTCTTATCCACCAGATTCTTTCAATCATTGTGAATTTTTAATTCACTTTTATTTACCCAAGATTCTTCCCATCTCCCAATGTACTTGGAAGGTACTTGTCCTTCCTCCACATCATGTACCTCCTTTCCATATCACTTACACCTCATCTCCTCTTAGCCACTTCACCATCCACATGTCAAGATGTGAGGGCTTGTGAGTTCTCAACTCACCATAGCCCTTCACCTTGACCTTGTTGGATCAATCTTGACTTTTGAATTCTCTAGAGAATTCAAATTCTCCTATAAATAACCCCCTCTTCAAGGGCATTTAAAACACTTTTGATTTTTATAACTATATGCTGCCAATTTGTATTCTCAATCCTTTGCCATCATTTAGCCATCTCTTTTAATCATTTTGCACATCTAATCTTGCATTTAGTCACTCAAGCAATCATCTAAGGAGCACACAAATCATTCCAAGCAAGGGCCAATCAAAGAGACATCAACAATAAAGAAGATAAAACTGTTTGTGTCTTGTGTTATCTATTTTCCTTCTTGTTTTGTCACTCTCTTTTGGATAATCTTGAGGTGTCCTTAGTCTTTTTATCATTCACATTTTGAGTTATTTTATGCACTAGAATAGGATAAATTCCAAGGTATACACCAACTAATAAGATAATGCATCGACTACCATACATAATGAATTCAAAAGTAAATATCATTATCCAGTATCAAGATAATGCATAGGGAAAGAATTGCCATAAACAACAACCAATACACACAAAGAATGAGACACCACCAGCAGCATCGAACCTACAGGCAGCACTAACATAACTGAATTCCAACATACTGTATATATGCAGGAATCAGCAACATAACATATATATATTCATCAAATTAGAAATGCAATACAAGGTATTATAAATAGTATGCAGGAAATGATATTGTAATATACAACATCCAATATATATATATATGGTGATTACCGATCACAATGAATATCATCAAATAATCAACATGCAACATTTACATCAAATGCCAAACTTAATGAATCAGATGTAAATTACAATGTTCAGCGAATTCCAAACAACATGTGTATCAATCGAATACCAAAAGAAATGTATATAAATCAAATGCCACGCTTATTTGTATTCATCGCATACTAAACAATATGAAACCAATGTAAATCACCTACAAGTTTTGAATGCTAAATCTATATCCAACGAAGAGGATCTGAAATATTCAGAGCTTACTAAGAAACGAAGAGAATAACATTGCGGTGCAAGGTTTCAAATGTAAATCGCATTCTTCATAAAACCAAGCATCATATACCAATCATATCTAACTCCAAATGAAACGCATATACAGCGGACTCCAACATACTATATGTATTCCTCAATTGATAAAAATGAAGCATAAGTTGTATCTCACGACTTAAAACCACAACACACCGAATTAAGTATTGATCATCATAAAATGATGCCATCAATGTAAATCAATCCTACAGTATAGCATAAGAAACGCAGTATAAGAGGCGATCATAAATAGCGATGTCAATAAAAAAAATGCATGACTATTTGATCAGGGTATTACCGTCAGTTACCAAGAATGATGCAAACAGAGATTCACAATTGGTAGTATCGAATTAAATATAAACAAAAGGAAAAAGCCATAGGCAATGCAAATAAATCGAATACTATACACAACACATTTCCATCGATCAAAATATTGAATATATATATATAATCGCACTTGCAGCAATAAGAACGAACTCAGTATCAATCCCTTAGTACATACATTAGGAAAGAATATTGTGCAGGATATAAAGAGGGTGTAGCCTTGAGTTGATGGAGGGTAGGCTCGATATCTCCTGCTTCAACCATTGCCCTCCCATGAATCTCATTCGCATTATAATCTTGCACGATTATTATCGTAGTTGATGTGAAGGAAGACCCATGGCTAGAAGCATGCTACCCAGGCAGTACGGAGGCACGGAAAATGATTTATTGAAAAGTTTTAAGTAACTTTCAAGCAAAAGCAATGGTCTACAACATGTGGAGCATCTAATGTTTTTGCATGCTATCAAACTTTGCCTACTTATACGTAAACAATGATCTGATAAAAGAATCTATAATTTGAACAAGTAAAATTTCAAATGAACATAGCTTAGGGAGCAATCTTTTTTAGAAAACTCATACGAACATAGCTTATTCAAATCTCTACACAAATTAGAGATTAAAAGACATACATAGCAATGAAGAAAGAAACTGGTATCAAAACATTCAACAAAAATAAAGCCTACAAACCCTATACCATAAAAACAATCTGAGATTGATTTACCCAAAAACATACCCAAAATTATGACATTAACAAAACCCCAATGCAAACAAAAATCATTTTGATAGACACCAAACAAATGTTAGGGTTTGTTGAAGTCTCCAAAATTTGTATAACTAATGAACCTGCCTATAATGTAATTAAACTATATCTGCTTTAAAACTGTAATAAGATTTTCACCTGATATAGTTCCTTTGCATAAAAGGTTTGATTGTATGGCATTGGCAAAGGTTTGATTGTATGCCATTAATAGAATATTTGAATCACTCATAAGTGCTCACACACTTCAATTACACTAAGTTACACACCAAATTGATTTTCTCTCCACAAAATCTATAGTATATCCCAATTCCTTCCCTTCCCGAAAATAAAAATCCAATAAAACTCTAAAATCTCACAAAAAAATAATTTTTCGTTTTGAAAAATTTTTCTAAGTTATGCACGTGTAGCATAGAAATCATTTATATCTTTTTAATTTTTTTTTGTTGTTTATCCATTATCACATTCCATTTAATATTTTATTTTATTTTAATATTTCATTATAATTTGAAATTTATTATAACTCATATCCATTAGTAAATATATTTATATCTATTTATTAAATACTTTTACTTAATAATTTATTTAATTAATCAATTAATCAAAAACAATATTTATTAAACAAATTTAAATTAAACAACTAAATATCAATAACTATTACCTAAGCATAAATAAAGTCAAAAATCAAGACCAACTGATCACATGCATCAAATAGTGTTGATGAGGTAACAGATTGGATACCCATCCTCTTCGAGGATGATGGCTAGGGTAGGGCACCAAATGTTATCTCCAAAAAACTATTACATTGGGTTTAAGACATGCTCATACCTTCCAATTCAGGTGGATTTAGTGCCCAGTACCTACAATCTGTAGCACATAAAATTGTCGAGCATATACATAATCATACAATTAGATACACCATGAAAGGGAATCACAACGTCATAGGGTACTCACAAGTGAGTGATGTGACACTGTCAATTTCACCCACACACAAGAGTAAGAACAACACCAAGTAGTCCAACCAACTCATAAACAATCAGAATGATAATCACATAATGGTCATGGTAAAATAATCAAGCAAGGAATAAATAGAAGGCTAAAAGGAAAAAGGTTGAGATAAAAGAGACTAAAGAGGAAGAAGAAAAAGAAGAGGAAGGAGCCTCCAAACCAAAGGGGAAAGTGAAGAAGACTAAGAAAACTCCTTTAGTGGTACCTTCACATGAGCCTCAAAAATTAGAGGAATTTTCAATGGAATTGTAAAATATGATTTACTAAAGGAAACTACAAAACTTCTTTCAAACCTACCTCCTATAGATGAAAAGACTATTGAAAAGGTAATAGTCATGTATATGATCAAGTACAATGTGCCTCTTAGTAACATTCTTGAAAAGGCTCCAACAATTCTAGCATAGGCCTTGAGGTAGAAAAGAGAAAAAACCATTGAAGTGGATGAAGAGATGAGGAAGAAAGCTCTTGAAAAATAGGATCCATTGTCTCCTATGAAGAAAAGGATAAAATATATCAAAAAGAAGCTCAAGAATTAAGGAAAAAATAAGGAGAAGATATTATTATGAGTATGGAAAAGGAATATAGAGAAAAAATATAGGAGATTGAGGAAGTAACCAATAAAAATCTTGAGGAAGTGAGAGTAGTTGAAAATGTGGAAAAACCACACATTTCTCCTCAACACAATACTGAACAACAATATCCACAAGAGGAGAAAAAAGAAGAAGTTACACATGATGTACATCATGCTTCTCCTGATCATGGTGTGCATAATAGTCCTCCTTCGAATAACACTAATTAGAAAGATCAACATATGTGACAAGATACATCTACTTCTAGAGAAAGTGCACAACTAAATCCAAGGGTATCCTCATTTGCTTCTCCTATTGATTCCATCAAGGAGTTTATGGCTTAGTAGAAAAAAATTTAGCTTGTAATTTCTTCGTAGCTGCCACAATTACAAATGTTTTATGGACAAGTCAACATGTTTGGTATCTCACCTCTATAGAAGCTATAACATGGTGACATATTTTACTCTTTTGCAAGCGAAAAGATCTTGCAACAATAAGTGGAAATTTCAAATTTGTTGTTGGAGGTAATCAAATTTTTGGAGTAAAAAATTCCTAATGCTAAAAATGGTTCATTCCTATCATCCTCCCTCTCCCACCTCTCACACTCTCATAGGTCTCTCTCTCTCTCTCTCCCCTCTATCAACGCTCTCTCTCTCTCTGATGTCTCTCTCTCAGGTCTCTCTCACTATCCATCTCCCTCTCAAATCTTTATCATTCTCTATCTCTCTCCCTCTCTCTCCCCCTCCATCTTAGGTCTCTCTCTCAAGTATCTCTCTATTTATCCCTCTCTCTCCCTCCATCTTAGGTCTCTCTCTCAAGTATCTCTCTCTTTATCACTCTCTCTATGCTTCCCTCTCCCTCTTAGATGTCTCTCTCCCTCTATTTCTCACTCCCCCTCTCTCTATCTCACTCTATATAGATTGTAATATAGTATATGTTAGAATTGGCTATGGAGATAGCCTACCAACATCGAAAGTCCAAATGGAAAGCACAAAGAGATAATATCAATATGAAAAGAATAAACTATATTCTTATCAATTATGACTCAATGTTATGTGTACAATGTATGGGAGACTTCTTGATTATATAGTCAAAGTGAGATACAAGATGTCATAAAATTATGACAAGTGTCTCAATCTTATGGCATGAGACAACTTATCACATCTACCTAGGTCACATGTGTTACAAGTCAAAAGATAAGATAAAAAATAATGACAACTAACACCTTCTAGAAATATTACTATGACCTAACTAAACTTAGCATGTAAATAAGTCCCCTACTCTCCTAGTAATGAATTAACTAGGTACAAGACTTTATTTGCACCAACACCCCCCTTAAGTGCAACTTAGGGAGTAGATGATTATTATGCAAATGACATAAAGATGCAAGAATGGGTCTGAGATACTAGGCCATGTTAGGTACCCATGTATAAATGAAAAAGAAATATCTCACAAACAAAGAAAAGGAGAAAACCCAATGGGAAAAAACTCCTCTCCAAAAGAGATGAAATAAAAAAAATAAATGCTATCATTGATGTATGAGAAGGCCAAAACCCAATAAAAGAGAAGAAGAGAGATAATGCAGGCCCCCCTCATTGGTGAGTCTCCTACAATTGTAGAAGCTTGACATTAAATGCTGAAGATGATCCAATTTTGTCGAGCAATGCTCCCCTCCTTAGGAAGAAAAAAACCATGAATGCATGCAAAAGTTCTTCCCATTTCTGAAAGAAAAATGAGGGAAGATAGATGGTGTATGATTTCTTTAAAGCATGCTCAGGTGTCTCCATATTGATGCAAAAAATTGACTCACTCCAAATAGGTGTTCTAGGCCACATCGTAGAAGAGGATAATGAAGAATCTAGTAGAGATGAATGTAGAACACAATCAAAAGAGAAAGATATCCCCTCTAAAGAAAAGGAAGCCTCGTCCAAATGTTGTCCAAAAGTATCCACGGTCACATCAAACTTCAAAGAATGGTCATGTAGAGATTGAACAAGAGGGTCAAAGTGTTCCCTCACAACAACTAAAGAAGGATCTTCTCCATCAAAGAGAAGATGATGTCATCAATGATGTCTCCAAAATCTACAATATGAAACTCCACAAACAAGTTTGAAATACCTATCAAGAAGTCAACCCAAGTATCCAAATCTAAAAGACAACGAGGATCCTACTGCACTGAATCACAAGAAGCCATATCTGTAGCAATACAAGCATCATCAATTGCAACAGTCGATGGAGGAGATGAAATGCATGAATCAAGAACTGGATCTGATGTGAGAACTCCCAAGTTCAAGAAGCCAAATATCTCCTCTAAATCATGGTTCATAGTTGAAGTGTGATTGACAACCAAAGGAATAATTTCACCATCAGAAGATAAATCTTCAAATGTATACAACCGAGATGAATGATCAACCATCTTAGTAGCAATGATCTCTGTACTCTCCAAGTATTGAATGAGGAAAGAGTTGAGTGTGAACTCCATAGTCCTCACATCTACACCATGTGGAATTTGATATATGGGGGTTTGTGCAGGATCATGATGGAAAAAATAGGCCCTTAAGTGGCGAAAAATCAAAGTTAGGAAACTTGATGTAAAAATTTGAATAAGTTATCTATATTATTTCAAAAATATGTAACAATAGAATATGTAGAAAATTGAATGTAGTTTCTAAACTACTAGGTTTTTTAAAAAAGTAAAATTATTTGGTGAAATTTTGAAATTTCAATGCAGTAGTAATTAAATTTCAGGGAAAAAATAAGAAGTAGGTGTATTTCTGACCACCCAATAACCACAATAAAATGATAATATTTTTTTATAAGATTTTAGATATAATTAGAGGACTCATGTCCCGATGTGATGCATATATGGTAATTTTTTTCCCACATGTGTAAATAATTAATGGTATATGCAGATCATCATGCAAAAATAGTCCTTTAAGTGGTAAAAATTCGTAGTAAAATCGTTGTTGGGAAACTTGACGCAATATTTGAATAAGTTATCTATATTATTTCAAAATATGTAAGAATAGAAATTTAGTGAAAATTGAATGGTAGTTTCTAAAATACTAGGTTTATTTAAAAAATAAATAAAATTTTATTTGGTGAAAATTTGAAATTTCAATCCAAGAGTATTTAAATTTTTAGGAAAAAAATAAGAAGTAGGTGTCCTGCCTGACCACCCTAACCATAATAAAATGATAATATTTTTTTTAAAGATTTTATATACAAGTAGAACTCCTCATGTCCTGATGTGCTGCATATTTTTTGTAATTTTTCCAAGTAAATAATTAATTATGAATTTTTTATTACAACTTTTAGAAAATATAAAAACTCATCTATTTGACCACCTTAACTTGGTCAAAACTTCATGAAATTTAATTTTTCTTTTTTTAATCCTATAGTATGTGAAGCATAGAATGGGACGCATGTTTCAGATTCAAAAATATGATACTGTTTGAAAGTTATAGATGTTTTTCTATCTCAAATTATCGATCAGGACTTAGGTCAGAATTTAATAGAAAAAATGAATACTAATTATTTATTAAATTCAAATTAAATCATAATTTATATTTTTGGAAATTTTGAGAATCTCCTCTAAAAACCCTTTTCATTTCATTAATTTTGGGTGAAAAAGTCGTCACCACATACCCTACAAATACCCATAATATTGCCACTTTTCACATGACCATGATCCTATTACCCTACTCAATTTTAAAATTATAAATTTTAAAAAAATATAAAAAACTTGTGCATGTAAGCCCTGACCACCTTAATCCTGGTCGTAACTGTGAAATTTATCTTTTTTTATAATCCTATATAGGCACGCTAGCGCATAGAATGATCCATGTTTTGATTCAAAAAATGTGATACCATTTGAAAGTTATAAATGTGTTTTCAATCAACCTATCAATCAAGAATTATTCCTCGAATTCAAATAGAAAAATGAATAATAATTATTTATTAAATTCAAAGTAAAAGAACAATTCTATATTGGTGGTGGAAAGGTAAGAATCTCCTTTAAAAACCCCTTTGTTTCATCAATTTTGGGTAAAAAAAAGGTCATCAGCCACATACCCTACACATGCCCATCATATCACCACTTTTTGGCCCATCATGATCTTGCACATACCCATGGAAGGAATATTTTTTATCAAATGAGGAACACACAAAACATCCTGGAAAGTGTTGTCCGCAAAACTATTAGACCCCTTCCCAATTACACTCATGTATGTATTGTTTCCCATCAAAATAGGAGACATCTAGTACAAAGATAAAAAGAAGAGAATATGGACTACAAAGATGCCATATGATGAGATGCTCCTAAATATAGAAGCCATCTCCCTGATCCTAGACCTGAGAAAGAAAAAATAGATTTCCCTTTATTTCTTGATGTAGAGCTTGACCTTTGTCCTTTTTAGACTATTTTGGAGGAGGAGGAGGTGATTTAGACATTCTAGAAGGAAAACCAATGTGATTCTTTTTTAGAAGATGTTTCAACTCATCATATACTTCTTATAAAATTAGTGTTTTTCATGTCTATCCTTCATGCAATATGCACAAGTTTTCTTCTCCTTCTTAGATGAATTCTCTTTGGAAGAGGATTTTTTATTTACTTGATCTAAATGTTGATTATTCTTTTATTTCTTGTGTTTCTTATCTAATTCTGATTCTTTCACCTGACTAACCAATAATGCTTGAGATTTAGAAGTCTTTATGACTAGAGCCATTGAGATAAGATTTTTTTTCTCATGTATAACCATCTTAGAAAATGAAGCAAATGAAGGTGTAGTATATGCAAACCCCATATTCAATCTATGAGTATGAAAGATAGAAAAAGAAGAAGAATAATTAGGACCAAGTTTTTTTACTATATTGTAGACCAAATGAATTTCCTTCTTATCAATTTTGCATGCTTTACATTGCTCTCTTATATCATTAACCTTAGTGATGTAGTCTTGGATTTTGTCAAAGTTCTTAGGATCAAGGCTCATCAGTTCATTATCAATTTCATAGCCTCTTACTTCATATGTAGTACTATATAATGTTTTCAATTTGTCCCAAGCTTCATGAGAATTTTTACATGATTCAATTTGAAACAAAAATCTTGAGAAACTATTCTACGTAGACATCTAAGATATTTGGTATCTTCAATCACACATTTTATTTTCTTATCTACATTTGTAGGTTTAAGTACCTTATTTTCTACATATAAAGAGTGACCTTTAGTCATTAGAATAATCCATGCATTTTGATGCCATGTTGAATAATTATATGATTTGAGCAACAAAACCTTAGAATGATCCAGGAAAATAAGAGAGCACAAGCAAAAAAATCAAAAGAATTCACCAAGAGACCCCCCCAAATAATTCGATCAAGAAACCCCCCTAGCAATATATGATTTGGCACTTTATATTTAGTGTGTTTACAAATGCTAGAGGCCAAAAATAGCAAGATAGACTTGATCTTACTGCTTACAGATGCCAAAGTAGGCCACAAAATTAAGTACAATTTTTGGTACAAAATGAGATCAATATGATCATAGCACTAAAAAGTACATGAAAAATTATGCACTTTCAAAAAAATTGCACCCAAAATTGTTACTGTAGGAGCAACATATGAGCTCTTGAATTTCCCAAAATGAGTACAAAGCAATAACACCTACAAGAATCTATAATTTTTAGAAAATCTAGACACCGAAACCAAAATATGATTGCACCACTATGAAAAGTGTGAAAAATTAGCCCAAATAAAAAAAAAAGTGCTTGAAAAAAGGAGTCAAAACGAGCAAGTTATGGTTGTTTGAAAATCAGCTGTAAAATTGAAAAACTCCATTGGAGAGGGGGGCGATTTTTTTTTTAAAATTCTGATGTCACTGCTAATGCAGTGATGATGTCAGCATTTCTTCTAATCAAAATTGACATCCATTGGGCTATCAAAAAAGAATATTCTCCTTCCAATAGAATATTTGCTCAGACAAAATGTTCGATGGAATATTCTCTAAACCTTAGATTTGACAAAATCAAAATCTTTGCTAGAATATTTTGGCTGCGTGATTTGGCTTACCATTTTTTAAGAATTTTATCACCAGATTTTTATTTTTTTGGCCTCTTGTTAGTTTTCTAAAAATGTCACCGATATTTTTTTTACTACTAGTTGATTAAATAGAGGGCCAAATTTAGTTTGAATTGTCGTCGGTCGAAGATTTGATCATGAGGGGTGATAAGACCCACCGCGTATAGTATGGCACCACATGGCATAGACTGCGAGGCTACAATACCTTCAAGGTACTTTTTGCAAGTGTACGGATTGATCCGCAATTAAATTTTTTTTGGTTTTGATTTTTCAATAAAAAATATTCTGAAAATAAACCCAACTACATATATATATATTTTTTAAATATTTTTAGAAAATATTTTAAAAATAGTCGAATATTTTATTTTAAATTTTTCAAAAAGTTGTACCCTATATTTATTG